>JAWNNL010001190.1:0-10789 GCA_035045005.1 Liodrosophila aerea
AATGTTTCAAAGATTTGATAACATTTATGCAATTTCGGTTTGTGATCGGGTATGCTGCCGCAAATTTTGAAAATTTGTCTATAATGGTTAGGTTATAATTATTGTTAGTGGTGTAAATATCAGTATGTATTAAGTCCATGGGTTTTGTGGGGGTTTCTGGGGTTTGGTAAAGTCTCTTTTGTGGCTGCCTATCGTATTTTAATTTTAAACAAATTTCGCATTTCCTGATTATTTGGGACAATTTTTTCTTCAAGTATGGAAAGAAATATTGAGGATTGATGTGAAGAAGCGTTTCGTCAATACATCTGTGGTTGTTCTTGGAGTGGTAGTTATTTAAGATTTTTTCTGTTTCTAAGTTGTCGGTAATTTCGGGGAGGAAAAATATGCATCTTACTATCTTGAAGGTGTTTTTAATTAAAAAAATATGTTTCGTAGGCTTCTCTTATTAATTCAAAAATATGGTCAGGGGCGAATATCGCACATGTTTTGTTTGGTTTCAATGATTGCTTAAGTATGTTAGCAACGTCATTGAGTTCAAACGAGGGTTTGCAGAACTCTCTTCTGATTTTTTTTTTGAAAGGGGTCAGAGTAGTACAACCAGTATTTGGGTCTATTTTAAAGACAAGTTGGATATTGAATTCATTTAATGGTTTATCAGATTGGGGGCAATTTGTTTTGGACGTAGGGAGTCCTTCGTTATGGTTAAGAGTAGCGTTCGTTCGACTGAGGGCGTCTGCGATTACGTTTTGTGACCCTTTCTTATAATTGACCTCAAAGTCGTATTCTAATAATTGAAGCCACCAACAAATAATTTTGGAATTCGGTTGTTTAAAGCTCATAAGCCAAGTTAATGGCTTATGATCAGTTAAAATAGTGAATTTCTTTCCGTAGAGGTGTGGTCTGAAATATTGGATCGCCCATATTAGAGCTAACATCTCTTTTTCAATGGTGGAGTAGTTCGTTTCCGTGTCTGTCAAGGTCCGGCTAGCGAAACAAACTGGTTTATCATTATGTGGAGTTCCTTGTGATAACACAGCTCCTAGGGCGAAGTTACTTGCGTCTGTCGTTAGTGTGAATGGTTTCGTAAGGTCAGGATATTGGAGGATTGGGTCATTAGAGAGTAGTGTTTTGCAAAAATCGAAAGCTTTTAAGAACTCGTCATCGACTATGACAGCCTTGTTGCCTTTCAATTGCTTGGTCATGGGTTGAGTGATTCGAGCAAAATCTTTAATAAATTCATACAGACGGACAGACGGACATGGCTACATCGACTCAGCTCGTCGTCCTGATCAAGAATATATATACTTTATGGGGTCTGCCACGCCTCCTTCTGCCTGTTACATACATTTCGGGCTTGCACAATCTTAATAGACCCTTTGTACTTTTTTAAAGTACAGGGTCTAAAAAAAATCTTATTTATAGTAGAGAGTTAAAACTCAACCATACAAAAAAACTCGGAAAGCTACAACCGACAGTAGGAGACCCTGTACTTTCCTTCGCACACACACACGCTAACGAACACGCACACTTGCACACATATCGTAAAGTCGCGAGTTATGGTTGTGGGCGAGTGGCAGTTGTGGTATTGTCAATCAAGGGGCGGGTTATAGGTGAGTCGCAGTGGTGGTGCTGTCGATCAGGAGGTGATGGTCCTTGGTATTGGTTTATGTGGGGTTTTTAGTTGTAAGTTCGAAAATGAATAAACGTTGTGTTTCGTTCAAGTGCAGAAATAAGAGTGTTTTATTTATTGAATCTTTGTTGGCATGAAGCCCTTAGCTTAGAGTACAATCAATGCTTAAGTCTACAATAGTGCTGACGCTGCCCACACAAATACTTTATTGCTGATCGCAGTGTCAGCATTTGCCCGGATGTCGAGACAAAACAATGTATTGACCCAAATGTTTGTTCGTTCTCTTCCCGGTTCAGCGGACTGCAAGTCGCGGAGGCTTGGCGGGTGGAGAGAAGGCTGGGTCGATTGTAACTCGCTCAATGCAAAAAAATTGCAAGCGACAAAGGCAGAGAGCGCCAGCAGCAATGGCGTTGTGTCAGTCGCAGTTCATCGAGAGCGGCGTGCAGAAGTGCGCTGAGACCGCGGCGGAAAATTAAGTTAAATTAAGAATAGATACTAGGTGTGGGATTTAAGTGTGGAACTAAGTATAGATGTTTTAGCGATCATTAGTACATATGTTATTGTTATTCAGATTAATGCCATATTTATTATTATTTACTGGCTGTTTACGCTGTTGTTATATATACAGATTCTTGTCGTTGGAATCCTGTGATTATGGCCTTTTGTGGCCAGTCAATTTGTTTTTATTGGCTGCATTTTTACTGCCATCTTATAATTTGGGCGTTTACAGCTAGGAACAGTATGACATTATACCGACTGTTTTGACTGGGGTCATCTGCAGTACTGTTCATCTGCAATGTCCAGTGTTCTAACATGCTAAGATTATCTGGTGATTTTATATTGACATCTTATTATTCCGCCGTTTAAAATTAATAAATGTGTGCATGATATGATAAAATAAATTAATTCTAAGTTAGGTGTAAATTGTGGGTGTGGCAGTTTTTCGCGGTTTTTGGGGGAAGGGGTATCAAAAATCTAACACAAACTTGATCTGCTTGCACTATAGGAGCATTTAACTGCCAAATATGATGTCTCTAGCTCTTACAGTTTCCGAGATCTAGGTGTTCATACAGACGGACGGACGAACATGGCTAGATCGACCCAGCTCGTCGTCCTGATCAAGAATATATAATATATACTTTATGGGGTCTGCCAGGCCTCCTTCTGCCTGTTACACACATTTCGGCCGATGGCAGACCCCACAAAGTATATATATTCTTGATCAGGACGACGAGCTGAGTCGATCTAGCCATGTCCGTCTGTCTGTCTGTCCGTCTGTCCGTCTGTCTGTCTGTCCGTCTGTATGAACACCTAGATCTCGTAAACTGTAAGAGCTAGAGACATCATATTTGGCAGTTAGATGCCCCTATAGTGCAAGCAGATCAAGTTTGTTTTAGATTTTTGATACCTGCTCCCCCTCCCCCAAAAACCGCATAAAAACACCATAGCCACAATTATAAAGATAGAAGCTTGTGCTTTGGCATTGATCGGGATTAAATGACACGTGTATCCCATGTGCGGGTGTTCGCACTTATATTCTACCTGATCACAATCAAATATCAATCGATTCCTATACGCATTGATAGGGGTTTCAACGTGTGGTATGGTAAAATAACTCAAAAAAGGTAATGTGTTATGTGTTATCCTCCTTACAGTACGTAGATTCTAGTAAAAAAGAAGGAAATATGTTTAGAATTGTTTTAGAATTGGATAATGTAAATAATTAAAATTATTTAAAAAAATTATTATTGGCATGTGTGTATGGCAGCGTATGTTTTGTCTTATTAATTCTATGGTTTACTTTTTTTTATTTTTTATTTTTGTATCTATAATAATAATTTTATCAAAATTGCCGCTCGCAAATAAATTGCCGCCGCGGTTTTCGTTTTAATCTTTTTATTTAGCAATTTTCTCACCCACGACTTGGCTTATGTGCAATAGTGTTGGGTTGCTCATGAGTGAGTGAACAAAACTGAGCTGCTCACTAAACTGAACAAGTGAACATGTTCTTCACTAATTGTTCACTTTTGCTCAGTTACTGAACAGCTCTTGCTCACTACTCAGTTGCTCACCTACTGAACAGCTCTTGCTCACTGCTCAGTTGCTCACCTACTGAACAGCTCTTGCTCACTGCTCAGTTGCTCACCTACTGAACAGCTCTTGCTCACTGCTCAGTTGCTCACCTACTGAACAGATTTTGCTCACTGCTCAGTTGCTCACCTGCTCTTACTCATTGCTCATTGCTCAGTTGCTCAGTTGCTGAGCTGGTCTTGCTCACTGCTCAGTTACTGAACAGCTTTTGTTCATTGCTCAGTTGCTCACCTGCTCTTACTCATGCTCAGTTGTTGAGCTGCTCTTGCTCGTTGCTCAGTTGCTGAGTTGCGGCAAGACATTGCGTGGCAAATTTGGCGTAAAACGCGAGCAGTAAGTAGAGAGTAATAAGGAATATTTTAGTAGCAAACAAAGTGAGAAAGAGAAGTGAGCTGCACCAATTGTTTAAAAAAAAACCGCGAAGTGTGGTAACTGTGCAAACTGGCCAGGTGAATAAAAAGAAGTAAATTATGTATTATTATATAGCTTATATTTAGAGTATGACACTGAAGATGTATACAGATTTTATACATTATAAATAAATATTTTATTATTACAAATATATGTACGGCTTTGAGTATCAAGGAGGGAATAATAGTACAAAAAAAAAAAAGGTCAGCAAGCACAGGAGACTAGGAAAAATTGCAAAAAAAAATTTTCAACTGAGCAAGTGAGCGAAGTGAGCGAGTCGGCTCACCTCGAAAAAAAGAACAAGTGAACATGTTCACCGAAGTGAGCAGTATTTATCCAACACTAGCACCCATGCTCATCGTTCCGCGGTCGATCTGCGACTGAAATGTGATTTCTTGTTGCGCTTGCTTTCGAACGAATAATCGAATTCGAAAAGCCGAACGCTGTCGGGGTTCTAGACATTTCGTTCGGCTGGGCTGGGGTTCCACGCTCAGCCGTGTTTCTGATAGTAGTTTTTTCGCTGTTTGACGTCTCTATCTATTTCTTGCTTAGTGCTTATATGCAGCTGCTATTATCGACGCCCAGGGTAAATCAAAGTACAGGGTCTTCTACTGTCGGTTGAATCCGACTGTAGCTTTCCGTGTTTTTAGACCCTGTACTTTAAAAAAGTACAAAAGGGTCTATTAAGATTGTGCAAATGACATTTGTGTGTAACAGGCAGAAGGAGGCGTGGCAGACCCCATAAAGTATATATATTCTTGATCAGGACGACGAGCTGAGTCGATATAGCCCTGTCTGTCTGTCCGTCTGTCCGTCTGTCTGTCCGTCTGTCTGTCCGTCTGTCTGTCTGTATGAACACCTAGATCTCGGAAACTATAAGAGCTAGAGACTTGATTCTTTTTTTGTTAGGTTCGTGTATTACATAGGCAGGTCAAGTTTATTTCAAATGTTTAAAAAGTCATCCCCCTCCCCCTCAAATTCGGAAAAATATTCCCAGCATGTACAGTTTTAGAGTCACTGTTTTCCTTTTTTGCATGAATAAACCCTTAGGTGCTCTGAATGTTTGGTGCGATTTGCAGCCCAATCGGATAATAAACACCAGAGTTATTGGACAAACAATTTTCTGTACTGAGCATTTGGATGGGGGAGGGGGAAGCCACAGTGTACGCGGCCACTAGGGCGTATGCGTGATTTTTGATTGTGAGTATGAACGCCTGTATGAGTTTTGAATATTGTTTGTATTTGAGCATATATTTGTATGTATAAGTGTATGTGTGTATGTATACACACATATGTTTATATGTATGTTTATGTGTATGTGAGTATGTTCATATATGCTGCTGCTGTTATCGACGCCCAGGGCAAACCAAAGTACAGGGTCTTCTACTGTCGGTTTCGTCCGACTGTAGCTTTGCGTCCGACTGTTTTTCAGCTATGTATGTATGTATTATGTGTATCCCACTTCTGAATTTGTAGGCGTTCAAGTAAGCGTCGTCGTTGTTTGGCGGTAGAATACATACTAATCTATAAAGTTACGTTACATAAGTTACGACTATGTTATTAACAGCTAAACATGTGAATGGCGTATATCTATGTACGTACAATTATATTATAATTATGTTATGTTACAATTAAATTTTTAAATACTATTCCTACGACTACCCGAAATTTGAAGACGTCAGCACCCTACAACAAGAACAACATTACCATAAAAAAAATCCCGGAATTGTTTATTTGGAAGCAACCGACAGTAGGAGACCCTGTACTGTGCTTTGGGCCTTGGGTGTCGATAGTAGCAGCATAAGCATACTCGCATACACATATACATAGATATAGATAATTTAAAAAATTTAATACAAACTTGATCTGCTTGCACTGTAGGGGCATCTAATTGCCAAATATGATGGCTCTGGCTTACAGACGGACAGACAGACAGACATGGCTATATCGACTGAACTCGTCGTCCTGATCAAGAATATATATACATTGTGGGGTCTGCCACACCTCCTTCTGCCTGTTACATAAGTTTCGGACTTTCACAAACTTAATAGACCTTTTGTAGTTTTTTAAAGTACAGGGTCTAAAAAAATACATAGACTAACCAATACTCAAACATATGTACATACATACCCGCACTCAAAAACCAAGCATACTCCCGATCGGCCCAATGCCTAGTACAGAAAATTGATTACCCATATCTCTTATTTTTGCAAAGGAAAACAGTAACTTTAAAACTGTACATGCTAAGTATTGTATGAATTAATGGAAAATGGTTGTAGAACCCAACATTTCATTTAGAGTATTGTGACTAATATACCCGAAACTTTGGTGGAGTTGATCTTGTGATATTCGACTGTATTCGGTTTAAATTTATTTATAAATATGGTCCTTTGTGCATCGACCAGGGTGCATCAAAGTTAAAGTGATGCAAAATCTTATCTTTTTTCAATGTGTTCAAATAAATAATCTCATTGAAGAGGAGTGACGTTAAAAAAAAAAACAAGTGAAAGCAGTGTAACCCAAACGTAAACTAATTTGAAAAAAAAAAGCCGGTTGCATTAAGTCGTTTTAAAAGCTGGCAGTTCTGGAGGTCCAGCTAAACCTTTCTCTGACCGTTAAGCGCAATGACAAGTTCAAAGGTTTTTTTTTAACTTTGTTTTATTTGTCGAATCTTAGAATCTTAGAGTATGCTAAAACTTAAGTACTATTAATGGTTTTATAAGCGGCCCTAACTATATTGCTTGTTGGTCTCTTCGTAGGAGTCGTGTATGGGTAGTGTGCATAATTAGTGACCGCGCAAGTCTGTTAGGATGGGCCTCAAGCTACACCTGATACTTTGCTTTCACTTTGGCGATTACATCAGCTATAGGTTGTGGATATTCTCATTGCGTATGTACTATGGTGCCCCAGTAATAGTTCTTAGTATTTTCGATTGAGCTCTCTGAATTATTTCCAAGTTAATATTACAAGCGTTTCCCCATAGCTCGGAGCCATATGTCCAAATCGGTTTGAGAACTGCATGATACAACAATACTTTGTACTTCAGTTTTAGAGGAGAACGGTCCTTTATAAGACAGTGTAGACTACTAGCTTTTAATTTCAGTTGGGTTCTCTACGCTTCGATGTGTTTACGCCAAGTAAGTCGTCTATCCAGGTCAACCCCAAGGTATGTTATTTCTGTTGTTTGTTGAATATGGATATTGTTGAGAGCCAAAGGAGGGAAAGTGTGTCTGTTTAGGGTGAAGATGACGTGTTTACATTTTTGCAGATTAACTTTGATGCGCCAGTCTGCTACCACTTTTCTAAGACCTCAAGATAAGATGATAGATGCTCGGTTGATATTATTGGGCACTTGGATCGACTTAGGATTGTTGTATCGTCACCAAATGTTGAAATGGTTGTGAGACTGTTTGTCGGTATATCTGCTGGGGTACATAAGCGATATTCAGAGAGAAAATCTTTGCATATTACTGCGAAACTTCTTTGTTCGAGGTATGTCTCCATTATTTTGAAACTATTTTGTGGAAGAACAAGTTTGATTTTGTGAAGTAATCCATCCAGCCAAACGCGGTCGAAAGCTTGTGCGACATCCAGAAAAACAGCTGAGCAATACTCTCGTCTTTCAAATGCATTCCGTATCTCGGAGGTTATCCCGTTTACTTGTATAATAGTTCCATGTTTTTCGCGAAATCCAAACTGGTGTATTGGGATTACGTTATTAGTGTGCAGGTGTTGTTTGATATGATGCAGGAGTAGGATGACTTTTCTAATATCTTTGATAGGCACGGCAGAAAGCTGATAGGTCAGACATCTCCTGCTTGAAATATGATAGGCATAGTGGCTTTAAAATTGCTAGTTGATGGAAGAGCAAAACTATTTCTTGCTGGATTTGGTTTAAAGACGTTTTCTAAATATTCCGCCAATGTATTTTCCTTTCCTTTGTCGCTACGTGCTCACACTCCCGTTTGTGTGTATAACGGTGATTGACTCTCGGTTGGTGGACATACTTCAGATTTAGCTTTTCATAATGGAAACCATTTGCTATTTGGGGAAAGTTGCTCCATATAATGATTTTGGTCTCGGTTTCTTTCCTCCACTAGAGCAATGCCTAATAAGTAATTGGCATTTTTTAATCTTTCCTTCAAGGCAGGTGATCTGTGAGCTTGCCACTCATGACGGAGTCTTCTCTTGTTGCTTAACAACTCTGCAATATGTTTGTTCTTTGTGGAGTGGAGTGTTTTGCACCTAGCGACTTTACAGTAACCAGTGATTCGACAGATCTATCTATGTATATCACCTTTAGAATGGATATTTGGGAAGCAGTCAATATGAAAACTATGGCGTTAGCGTTCCGAGAGCTACGGGCGGGCATAGAGATGAAGCAGGATTGGCGACTGATCCGATGATAGATCTGTTAAGTGTTCCACGCAAATCTGGGTGTGCGGTACTTTTCTAGTAACTGCAAAGTCAATCAGATTTTGCTTTTTGGATCTGCAGGCTAATATGTATGCCTTACTAAAGAAATAAAGCCAAGCTTGTTTTGTGGTGTGATTAATTATATTATAAAGCTGTTTTCCCTTAGGGTTATTGAGTCAAGCTGCATTGTAGTCCCCAGCAGCTATAAAGCGGTCACCCAATAAGTTGAAAAACTTTACAAACTCTGCCTCAGAGATGGAGAAACGTGGTGGGCATTATACTGTAGCAATGTTTATGAACCACTGAGAGTTTCAATATGAATTGTTGTTGCCTAGATAGGTTGTGGCAAATGGTGGTAGCTGATAATACTTGATGCTCCGTTTGATTAGAATGCCAGGCTTCCACAAGCTCCTTAGTCGCCGACTACTTTTCATCGAATGCAGACGTCAGTTCGCAAATTTTTCGGTCATTCTTTGTCTTTGATTCATAGTTTCATTCGGCGTGTGCAGACATGTTTTTCGTGTGGTCCGGTTAAAACTTAATTAATAACAGTTCAGAATAAAAAAAAATAAATAAAAATTGTAGAATACAACCACTAAGCATTCAATACATAGAGGTGACAAACAGCCTAAAAAACGGTCCCATGAATTTTGCGACGATCAGGTCCAGCCAACATGCAACATATGCCATCGAACATGCGACTGAGCAGCCAGCGCATGAGAAACTGGTTTCTGTTGAGTTGGACCAACATTAAAACTTGTGTTGTCAGTCTTGCATAGACGCTCGAACGGAAAGCACGGTATGTGTCGAGCATGCCGATTTTCTAAGTTCTATGTATTTGTGTACATGTATACGGACCCATATGCTTATGTATGCTGCTTTGATGCCGACTTTCATGTTTCCATATTTTGCCATTTCAGACTTGTGAGTCTCAGCGCAGAAATTTGTATACGCTCTGCTTTCAAAAGTCGCAAAGCTGATGCTCTTTCTTATTTCCATATGTTGTGGTAGCACAGAAAAATAAGAAATAATAGGGAAGAGCATCTACTTTGTTTTGTAACAATTTGTTCTTTCGGCTTTGCCTGTGACTGAATCTTTATATGTATGTGTTGTTGTCGGCTATGCAAAACTGGTTTTGCCGAATTTTGTTGTTTTTTCGCCTTTGCTCGCTGCCTGTGCCTGTATGCGGTCGATTGTTGTTATTCTGGGTGTTTTGCAGCTTGTGTGTGATTGCACCTGCTCGATCGCTATAGCTTTTATTTATTATGAATATTGTTTCCTTTTTAGTAATATTAACAATTAGTATACCAATATTATATTCAAAAGTCAGCAAATTTTATTACGAGATCAATTACGTTACTCTTTTTAACTTTACCATTATTTACATTTTTAACTGTAGTCCTTAAATACATATGTATATGTATGTAACAAAATTAAAAACGTACGCACATACATAAATATTTAAGTTTAAGCCTAATTCTATCTACAATAGAATTTAAAAACTAATTAAAATTGATTTAAAAAATGTAAATAGAGTAATGTAATTGAACTCGCAATAAAATTTGCTGAATTTTAAATATAATATGTCTATACTAATTGTTAATATTAGTAAAAAGGAACAAATACTCGTAATAAATAAAAGCTATAGCGATCGAGCAGGTGCAATCACACACAAGCTGCAAAACACCCAGAACAAGAACAATCGACCGCATGCAGGCACAGGCCGCGAGCAAAGGCGAAAAACTATAAAATTCGACAAAACCTGTTTTGCACAGCCGACAACAACAACATACATATAAAGATTCAGCCGCAGCACTAAGCAAAAAATTATTTGTCTCCCAATGCAAGCGCTAGCCGCTGAGTATTGCTGTGACGTCACAAGCAAGTGAGCCGGCGCGACGCACTAGCTGTGGCCGTCCGAAATCTATGAAAAAGATTTTGCAAACAAAAATTTGCACACGCATACAAACGTGCGAGCGCTTGTACACATATACACACATGCACAGAAACGAGAGCACAGCACGAAGAAACACACCCATGCTCATCGTTCCGCGGTCGATCTGCGACTGAAATGTGATTTCTTGTTGTGCTTGCTTTCGAACGAATGAAGCGAACTCGAAAAGCCGAACGCATTCTGGGGTTCTACACATTTCGTTCGGGTGCTCTGGGGTTCCACGCTCAGCCGTTTTTCTGATAGTAATTTTTTCGCTGTTTGACTTCTCTATCTATTTCTTGCTTAGT
>JAWNNL010001191.1:0-39442 GCA_035045005.1 Liodrosophila aerea
GATCAAGAATATATAAACTTTGTGGGGTCCGACACGCCTCGTTCTGCCTGTTACATACATTTTTGAGGTGCACAAACCTAATAGACCCTTTTGTATTTTTTAAAGTACAGGGTCTGAAAAGTACAAAAGGGTCTACTAAGTTTGTGCAAATATCATTTGTGTGTAACAGGCAGAAGAAGGCGTGGCAGACCCCATAAAGTATATATATTCATGTTAAGGGCGGCGAGCTGAGTCGATGTCTGTCTGTCCGTCTGTTTGTATGAACACCTAGATCTCGGAAATTTAATTCCTTATTTGTTAGGTTCGTGTATTGCATAGGCAGCACAAGTTTATGTCTAATGTTCAATGTTCCCCCTTCCCCTCAAAAATATTCTTAGCAAGTACAGTCTAGAGTCAGTGTCTCCATTCTGAATAAAGATATATATGTTGCGATTTGCCTGATTGGATAATAAACACCGAAGATATGGATAATTAATTTTGTATACTAGGCATTGGGCAGGTGTAAGGGAAAGCTACTCTCTACGCGGTCGCTAGGGTGTATGCGTGATTGTTAATTGGATATTGTTTGTATTTGCGCGTATGTAAAAGTGTTTGTGTGTGTGTGTGTATAAGTGTATATGTGTGTATCTATATGATTCTGCTGTTATCGACACTCAAGGCAAAACAAATACAGGGTCTCCTATTGTCGGTTGCGTCCGACTGTAGCATTCCAAGTTTTTTTCTTATATTCATATCTCCTCATTTTTTACAGTGGTGAGAGGGATGGATTTTCGCAAATTTGCGACTTTAAGGGAAACTTACAGGCCAAAAGGAATCACTAATGAAATAGTGTGATCTTAGGCAATTTTGCCAAATTTAGTACAAAGGGTGTGATCCTCTGTGGACTCTGTCAAAATCCGATAATAAGAACTCACTTTATCTTGGAATAGGCATTTAATACGAAAATATTTAAACAGTTTTTTTTGTGCTAAGAACCTTTTCCTTTAAGAAGGACACAAAGTTAAAGTACAATTGCATCGTAAGAAGTGAACACAAGGGTTGGTCAAGCTAGACTTGCCAGACAGGACAGCAGGACGACAGGACAACAGACAACGGACAACGGACAGGGGTCAACAAATTTGAGTGTTTTATTATAATTTTGCAGTCAAGAAATCGTTTGAAATGTGAGAAAATTTACTAGATAGACTGGTTTGACCGTCTAAGTTGTAAAAAATTAAATGTGAAAATGCATAAACAGGCTTATTTTCTCACAGTTTTCGCATTGTTTTCTGTACTTTGTACTTTGTGAAATAACACATATTCGAGATAAGGGTAGAAACGTAAGACACACATAGAAATGTACACATGAATGTGCTGTGCTTGTAGGCATGTATATCCCATACACGTTTATATAGTACATACTCTTTAAGCTGGTCGCTATGCAAAGACGGAAAGAAGTATTCGCGGGAGGATTTCACTAAGTGTGGACGTGCCCACGGATTCAAAGGCGGGAACAAGTCGTCTTCCCACAGTCGCGTCGTGTTTGAGGAATAGAAAAGGAGGAAAAGAACACAGATAACGCAGGAGCCGCCAATAGGCACACGGCGTTACAATTTACTGTTGTTTGCTATTGGCGAAAATTATTTTCAATGTTTTTCCTCCTTTCTGCTTTTTATACTTACTGTACGTGATATACTACGCGCAGCTTCAACAATGTGCTAGTCAATTCTTACTCCCCCCCCCCCCCCCCTCCACCCCATAGTTTAGATGTAACTAAGTATTTACTTAAATATAGTTAGATGCACGTATGTTTTAAAGTTTTTAAGTATTTATTTTAAAATTATATATGTACATAAATTAATTGTCTAAAACAGCACGAAATTGTGTAATGATAACGAATATTATATAACACACAATTGAACATTAATACATTAATACATTAATTAATACATAATTTCTCATTTTCCCAGTATTCATTTAAAAACACTAAAGCTCAGATAAAAGACTATTAAAACTTATCGTTAATAAAAATACTCACGTTTGCGACTATCTGAGATCCATTTACTATATGAAACGACTAAAGAGCGCAATTTTTAATAAGCCAAAACGATGCATGGTTGACTCTCAAGTATATACATCAGTGTTGCCAGAATCTCCAGAGCAAAAATAGCTAGATTTGAGGGTAAAAATTGCTAAATATTTAATGAAAATTGCTAAACCATTAACAAATATTTGTATGTAATTAGGAAGAAACTGTAAATTAAAAAGGAACATGATTTCATACCGTAAGCAATTACACAAACACTCAATTAAAGAATACATACTTAAAATGTTATCTTCAGATTTTTTGAGGTGTCGTGGTGGTGGATGTCAAAGAGCTTTGCCCCTATTATGCATTTACAATACGCACAATACGCTCTTTCTGGATCAGTGCTATCCTTGCGAATCCATTGCTTAAACTCTTCATCTTGGAGCCAGGCGTCCCGAAACTTTTGTTTGTACATTTTTGGCATTTTAATCTGATTACAATGAACACCATTAACAGAGTAACCTAATTCACTAGTAATTTCAAGTTGTTCATATAATCGAACCACTGACTCAGTGACTCAGTGTCACTGAGTTAAATACAAACTCCGATATCTTTGTGAACTATTATTAATAGAAATTTTTGCAATCAAGTGCAAAAATAAGTAAATAAAAGCAAAAATGTTTCGATAAAATTAAAAATTCCTAGTTTTGTAACAAAGTTGCTAAAATTGCTAAAGAAAAAAAAAATTGCTATATTTGTGGCTAATAGCATTTTCCAAAAAAAAGCTGCAAATAATTTTTAAAGTTGCCAGATCTAGCAACTAAATTGCTAAAATGGCAGCACTGATATACATATGTATATCCTTGGTCAGGCCGATAAGTTGAGTTGACACACATATGTAGTTCTATCTGCCTGTCTGTATTAACCTCTAGGTCTCTCTAACTATATAATTCATAAAGTTTATCCAACTAAAAAATATATGAAACAAACAGAAGGAGGCGTGGCAGACCCCACAAAGTATACATTCCTGATAAGGAAGTAGCCATGCTTGTCTGTCTGTCTGTCTATATGAGTAAATATGTACAGGTCGCAAACTATAAACGCTCCATTTAGTATATTTATATTTATATCTTTGTGTTTATGTGTAAGCATAGTACTATATGCTCCTGCTATCGACGCCCACTGCAATGGAGAGTACAGGGTATCCTACTGGCGGCTGTGTTTAGGTTCGTGTCTAGCGTCAGCAGGTACAATTTACTTGAGTTTTTAATTCCTCCTTCTCCCCCATCTAACCGCGAAATTATTCTTTCTAAGTTTTAGAGTCCCTGATCCATTTTGCATGTTTGGTTGCGCTTTGCAACCCAATTGGACAATAAATATCGGATGTATTAACAATAAATATCGGATGTATTAACTCGGTATTAATATCGTTAGGTGACTGAAACACAGACACACACAGAATAAGGCTGGTTTTGCTTTTTGCTTGAAATAAATGCATGTTGGCTTGGCACCGACAAAGCACTATGGGCAAAATGACCGTGCATGCCCTCAGTGTGTATGAGAGATTAAGATCGTGAGTATGTATGTATGTATTTGTGAGTAATTGTTAATGTGTGTGTTTACGCGTATATTTGTATGAATATGTATGTATGAATATGTATTATGCAAAGCATAATACCGGTTCTCCTACTGTCGATTGCGTCCGACTGTAGCTTTGTTGGCTTTTTTAAGTTGAGCGACTGGTCTAAAACATAATTCAAATCAATTTTACTGTCTACTATTTTGGTTCTCTCACTAATCAAAATACAGTGAGCAATGAGCCTCTAAGTATCCAAAAATCTGCGATTAGGTGAGGAAAGTGAGGGAGTCGGCTCACTTCAACAAAAAGTACAATTGAATATGTTCACCAAAAGTGAGCAGTGTTTACTCAATACTACAGTCATCCCTCTAATAAGATTGCTATCCCTATGCAGATAATGAAGCCTGTTTCTGGTGACTTAAAAAAGTACAAAAGGGTCTATTAAGTTTGTGCAACTCAGAAATGTATGTAACAGGCAGAAGGCGTGGCAGACCTCACAAAGTATATATATTATTGATCAGGACGACGAGCTGAGTCGATATAGCCATGTCCGTCTGTATGTCTGTCTGTCCGTATGAACACCGAGATTTCAGAAACTATAAGAGCTAGAGACGTAATTTTTTTTGGTTCGTGTATTACTTAGGCCAAGGATAAACCAAGTTTAAGTTTTAAATTTGATATCTCATCCCCCTCCCCCTCAAATTTGCAAAATTGTTTTTAGCATGTAAAGTTTTAAAGTCACTGGATTCCTCCTCTGCATGAATAAAGCTTTAGACACTTTGAATGTTTGGTGCGATTTGCAGCCCAATCGGATAATAAACATCGGAGATATTGGACAATCAATTTTCTGTGTATGTGTATGTGAGTATGTACATATTTGCTGCTGCTGTTATCGACTCCCAAGGCAAATCAAAGTACAGGGTCTCCTACTGTCAGTTGCGTCCGACTATAGCTTTCCCTACTTTTTATCTTGACTTAAAATGCTGATATGCTTAAACGGGGAATTTAAAAAAAAAACTACGAAATTTGCTGTTGATGGCTTAAAGCGTTTTTCCAATGAATTGCTGTATTACATTTTATTACTGCCATAATTTCGGAATCAATAACATTAAATTGTCAATGTTTTTTAAGTTTCTCATACCAAAGAACGTAAATATGAAGCGTTGGCTCTTTATAAGCACTTAATTGTAGAAGTAAATTAATTAAATAAAAATCAATTTTAGTCAGTTAAAACGAAAAATCGAATCATCTGTTTTTTATCGTCGTATTTTTGCGGCCCGATTTTGTGCTGAACGAACACGCACAACCCATGGACAAAATACAAATTTTCAACACGATGTGACACTAAGAAAACACGGTCCATGCCCATATCTAGTTAAGAGCACATAAGAAACCACAGGAGTGGCCCCAAAACAAAGGCCTGTTGCCAGTGATTGCGTTTCCTGCTAAACTCACAACATTTCCATAGGATCCAACGTAGTAGGCTTAGCCTTGAAGCGAGAAGTCTCCGGTATTCAATCTGGTGGACATCCCATCTCTATGAACTTTAATCCAGCAGAAGTACCCGTCTGTAGGAGGACTCATCATCCGGATGCTTTTTGGGATTCGATTGAAAGCCATCTGTTGTCTTTTCCACAGGTCCGAAAATGTTCACTTAATAAAGCAGCTGTTGCTCAATGTGTGAGTATCCGTTTGAGCGTGTGATTGGTAATTTGGACACTTAGTAGCTTTATTGTTATCTCCGTAATTTGAACAATAGGATATTTTGCTTGATTCGTTTCTACGGCCCGCCATGATGCTCCTACTATTGGACTTTTGGACTAGGTGATATTCTTTTTTTAAATTGCATAAAAATTACAGATAGAGATCGGAACACTACGAGTATGTCATATTTAATTCTGTAGCATAACTCATCAAAGCCTAGATCCTGGCTCTGCAAAATATATCATTGAGTAGACTTTCATCAAAATTAATTATCAAGGCTAGGCAAGGGTAAATTGTCTTTGCAGAGTATCCTTATCTTCTAAGCCTTGACAAAGCTTGATATTGGTGTTGATCTATTGTCTGATCACTCTTTTACTGTGCAGACGAGGGACAATCCACCTACGCAAAGGCAAACTTGTATTCACAAAAGGCAAATAATAAGTTTTAGGTTTAGGCTTCCGATGCTGTATTCACGCTTGAGTTTTATTTTGAGCGAAAAAATTAAAATCATAAATATCACAGGGCAACAAAAAAAAGAAAGATTTAAAAAAATACTGAAGTGTGTAATGCAATCCTTATGGTTTTGGGTCTGCTGAATCCAAATATGACTTTCGATTTGGTGTAGCACGTCCGATTATAAAGTAACTTTAAAAACTAATGTTTGGTTTTCTAACAAATAAAAAACAGAATTTTTGTAGTTAATAGTCACGTATTAAAACAAGGTAGATCCTGTATTTTAAAACAAAGTACAATGTATAGAGCAGAGGGGGCGTGGGTGGCGTGGGGGGCGTGGCGGACCTGACAAAGTACACATATTCTCGACTGACTGTTGGTCTATATGAGCACCCAGATCTGCCAAACTATTAGCTAACTAAGCATATTTGGAATTTAGATTATGCTATATTGCAGATTAAGTTAATAGTCTCTAACTCTAAGAGTTTGCGAGATCTAGGTGTTCATACAGATAGACGGACAGACGCACATGGCTAGATCGACTCAGCTCGTCGTCCTGATCAAGAATATATATATTTTGTGGGGTGTGCCAAGCCACCTTCTGCCTGTTACATACATTTCTGAGTTGCACAAACCTAATAGACGCTTTTGTCCTTTTTTAAAGTACAGGGTCTAAGTATTAATTAAAATAAAATTGTATTTATTGTTTTAGAGACGTCCAAAAAGACCAAAAACGCAATTTTCCAAGGATTGCGATTTTAAAAAAAAAAACAAACCTGGCGTGCTGTAATTTTATAAAAGTTTTTTAATTTATTTATATAGTAACACCTAAATAGATATAAATCTGTTGATCATATTCAGTACTTTTATTTTGATATAGACTTGATTGAAACTATGGATATATAGGGCTTCTATACGCAATCCACCCTGTAAGCGGGTGGAAAATTGTAAGATTTGATTACCACATACATTTCAGCCATTGCACATTTACATCCACCATTTTAAGTAGAAGCATAACAGGTAGGGTGGGTGTCTCTGACACGATATGTACATTTTGTAGAAGTAAAATCAATTTGGCCAAGCCATAGTTTTGTTTTTAGATCTAATGTACTTACTTAAAGTTACTGAATTGATGTAAATGCTTACAGCATACGAGTATTTACTCAACTCGGAGTTACCCACGGAAAAATGTTGAATACTCGTAGCAAACCGAGGAGCGGCATAAATCTTTAAGAAATTTATTTGCCTCTGGGACAACGCCTTGTGGAAGAAGGAGAATGGCAACGCGTCTTTTGTTTTTACGTAGTTCTAGCTTGGCATATACTTTTGGGGTTGCTTTGCTTTTTTGTTTTGTGTTTTGGCTCATTTTAATTAAATAAATAATCGTACTCATCGCTTGGTCCTTTCCTTCCTTCTCCCCTTGCCCCTACTCTCCCGCAAACGCCACATAATATACAATACAATACAACCGCGGTTGCCATGAACGACGTATGTACATACATACATACTCGTATGTATAGAGACCAGATATATGAGTGAGTATGTACATACATACATGTATCCGTATCCATTGACGTACAGTTGTGTCTTTTAAGCTAATATCTAAATGTAACGTGTTCTCGCTCGTTCCTTCGGGTTCACGCTTGAATCACATCTTAAAAATGGCAAATAGACTGCCGTGCTTTCGTTTGTCTCGCTTCATTTTTGAACCCAAAATGTGTATGTACATACACATACATACATATATTATGTACGTGTATGTACATTTTCTATTTCTTTCATCCTACTTTGCATTTTCTTTACTCTTTCTTGACGGCTACATCTACATCTACGTCGACACCGACAGCGACAGCGACAGCGACACCGACACAACCACAGCAACACGAGCTTCGCGAATTTTCGCTTATTATACAAACACATACACACACACACACACACACACACACACACACACACACACACACAAAGACGGCAGTGCCCAAACACATCCACATCCACACACACAACACAACAGACACCCCTATATTCCATTACCGTCTTGAGGCAAAGGCAGAAGCTGCCTACATTTTCGACGACAGCGCACTTTGATTGGTCGTTGGAATTCGCGCTGGTTTTGCGCTGCTTTCGCGCTGCGTTCGCGCAGCACCTAAGGCCTTAAGAAAAACAAAACCATCGCAAAATGAAGATGCCATAAGCATGGGCCAACTTTTAAGGAAGGAAGGATGTTGGATGGAGAGCTGAACTGGGGTGTGGTGTGGTGTGCTGTGGTGTATAATGTGTAGGTGGGTATGGTGCTTCTGATAGGTGTACTCGTAATGTGTCTGCTGGGTGAACTGACTATAATAGGGGTCCGACTATTGGGAAGGGGTTCACAACTAAACTGTTTTTAATTGCGATTAAATTGTAAAGCAATATGAATGCGTATCGCATCAAATCCTTCCCTAACATAAGCAAATACTTTACGATTTTTATACTTATCCACCCCTTTGTCAAATCTATATAAAGTAGTTTGTCCTCACTGACTCAACTATTGTAAACGCCGTAGATATTCGATAATCAATTTACTGCAGTAGCCAGTGGGGAGGCAGCAGTATCAATTCCCTCAATATTTTGTTCTGCGATTGTACATACATACTCGTATGTATGTATGCATGTGTGAATATTTGTGTTTGTGTGCAAGCGAAGATGAAGTTAGATCGATTAATCCGGCTTGAGAGGCCCGAAATCATACATAGGTTGTTGTTGCTGTCGCCAGAAAAGGTAAAGCAGCATGCGCTAATTTTTATTTTTAGACCCTGTACTTTAAAAAAGTACAAAGGGTCTATTAGGTTTGTGCAAATGACATTTGTGTGTAACAGGCAGAAGGAGGCGTGGCAGACCCCATAAAGTATATATATTCTTGATCAGGACGACGAGCTGAGTCGATATAGCCATGTCCGTCTGTCCGTCTGTCCGTCTGTATGAACACCGAGATCTCGGAAACTATAAGAGCTAGAGACTTAATTTTTTTTTTTTGGTTCGTGTATTACATAGGCAGGCAAAGTTTATGTTTTTAATTTGATATCTCATCCCCCTCCCCCTCAAATTTACAAAAATGTTCTTAGTATATACAGTTTTAGAGTCACTGGATTCATTTTTTGCACGATTAAAGCTTTAGATGCTTTGCATGTTTGGTGCGAGTTGCAGCCCAATCGGATAAGAAACACCGGAGATATTAGACAAACAATTTTCAGTACCAGGCATTTGGGTAGGGAAGGGGGGAAGCCATAGTGTACGCGGCTACTAGGGCGTATGCGTGATTTTTGATTGTGAGTTTGAATTTCTGTATGAGTATTGGTTATTGTTTGTATTTGCGTGTATATTTATATGTGTGTGTGTATAAGTGCATGTGTATGTGTATGTGAGTATGTTCATATATGCTGCTGCTATTATAGACTCCCAGGGCAAATCAAAGTACAGGGTCACCTACTGTCGGTTGCGTCCGACTGTAGCTTTGCGTCCGACTGTAACTTTCCCTACTTTTTTAGACTCTGTTCTTTGAAAAATTACAAAAAGGTCTATTTACCTGCGATGTTCTAAAGTACCTGCGATGTTCTGGATATTGAAGTAAATACAACAAGTAACATTAATGTGAATTGTGTTAAAGCAGAACAGAAGCTTCAACATATTTGCCAGATTATTATCATATAAATAAACGATATTTTTAATTTGATTTCTAATGTGTCCTTTTTTTAGACCCTGTACTTTAAAAAAGTACAAAAGGGTCTATTAAGTTTGTGCAAGTCAGAAATGTATGTAACAGGCAGAAGGTGGCTTGGCACACCCCACAATGTATATATATTCTTGATCAGGACGGTGAGGTGAGTCGATATAGGCATATCCGTCTGTCCGTCTGTCTGTCCGTCCGTATGAACTCCTAGATCTCGGAGACTGTAAGAGCTAGAGACATCATATTTGGCAGTTAGATGCCCCTTTAGTGCAAGCAGATCAAGTTTGTATTAGACGTTTGATACCTCCTCCCCCTCCCCCAAAATCCGCGAAAAACCACCACAGCTACAATTATAAAGATACAAACTTGTGATTTGGCATATAATAATCTTATGATAACCTTTATCTGTGTGAATTGTGGCCCAATCGGATAAGAAACACCAGAGATATTCAAGATTCAATTCCCTGTACTTGGTAAGGGTGGAGCATATGTGCGGTTGCTTGTGACTTTGTGCTATGTGTGCATGTGTGAGTGTCTGTTAACGTGTGTGTACGAAGGAAAGTACAGGGTCTCCTACTGTCGGTTGCATCCGACTGTAGCTTTCCGAGTTTTTTTTTATTATATTTGAATTGCAGTTTCATAATTTTTAATTCCTTCTCGATTTCCACTCTCTTTAGTTCTCATGCTCTAGCTCCATACTTTCTTTTAACTGCTTTTTAACTTTGCTTCCGCTGTAAACTTTTCCCGTTCCCACTTTAATTTTTCTTGCTCTGTATTTATATATTTCGCTTCTGTGAAGTATTTTTCCTCTCCCAATCGAGTTTCTCTCTTTCCATATCCATCTGCTTTGAGTCTGCATTTAATTTATTTTGCTGCATTGTCGTCGCCATGCCCAGCAGAGTCTTCCTTTGGTGTATTGACTTGCCTTACACAATTTGGCTCTGGAGAGGCACGATTAGGCAGGTTGCTCAAGGGAGCTTGAAAATCCTCAAGAATATCAGGGAACAGGACTGAATATGTCTATAATTCCAAGTAGCACGATAATTTTTTGTACCCATGAATTTGCTGTAATACGTCAATACGTTTGGGCATATTTCGTTTACATAATCTGTAAAATTGAAAATATGAATAAAATTCAAGTTTTCTTTAAATACTATATATTCCCTGTGACATTTTGAGATTTCCCATCGGATAATAAGCCGGCACCTGTGTTGTTTTTCCACTCCACTGCTTACGTCAATATAGCGCAGAAGCTCAGGGCTAGTCATGGCAAAAAATATTCATTAATCGATTATTGAATCATATGATTAATTCGAAGAAAAAAGAAAATAATCGATAAATCAAATGAATATTTTATTTGCTCCTAACAGTAATTTTTAAATGTGAATGTAATGCGAATGTAACAATAATAAACAAGTAAATAAATTACACAATATTCATATATTTTTTATATATTCAATAATGAATTTAGGAACAGTATTTTAGACATACGTGAAGTAGTCAATCTGTTTCTTTTCTCGGTAGCCGTAACACCCGCCTTAGAAAAAAGACGTTCTGCCGCTACTGAAGTGCCAATAAGGAAGCAATACTGGCAAGCTATAATATAGAGCTTAGGTTATACCAAACGCATCTCGTCCCAGGCATTGACGACGTTGCGTTTTAGCTCCAATACAGGAGAATTTAAAAAATAGCTTAGCTCGCCCTGAACTTGTGATGTATCATCATTCTTCTGTGTGTCAGCGTCTTGTGGTGTGCCCATAGGTCAAACTCTGCTTCGCCAGTAGATGACCCGTCACTAACACTTCCAAGGTTTTCATCTATTTGTGAAAGTGCTTTCAACTGTTTGCTTATATTTTTATAATGGACGCTAAGCCCAAAGGATTTTGGGTACAGCAAAGTTGATGCAGCTAATAAAAACGAATGCTCGATTGATCCAAATCGCCTATCGGACTGTCCCAATATTGTCGACTTCAGCGTGCTGCCGGTGGGTGATTATGCGATACAATTAAATCGTTAATTGAATGAAAATAATCGATTAATGTGTATCATATGATTAATCGTGCCATCACTACTCAGGGTCCTCCCGGCTAAGTAAACCCTTTAAAATAAATGTGTTGTAATTAGATTGAATTTAACTGATATGTTTGGGGCCCGTGCACAGAGGCTTGTTGCCATGAAATTGAAATGAAAATGTAATCGATATTTAGTGGTTTTTATGTAGGCCAGTGTGCGTTTGTTTTAGTTGTTGTTATTGTTAGGTTGATCTGGCCGCTTGTGGTCATACCAATATTAGTTGCATGTCACTGATGGCCCATATCTGTGTAATTGAAAGGGAATACAGTTTTGAATTTGGAATCCGACTTGGTCAGACCAGCAGCGCTTGGCATTTTATTTCGAGATTTCTACCCTGGTTTAGAGAGTTCCGGAATCATTTCGCGTCCGAGCAGAGACACCTTGGAGAAGATTCACATGCCATAGCAGCTCATCGTTGGAGCATTGGATTGGAGCAGACTCTCATCGTGCTGTGAACATAGCCAGGTGCACTCGAAACAGTTTGCACGGCATATGTATTTTATGGTCGATGTGGTTGGAGAGTTTGTGTACACATATATAATTGTATGTTATAAAGATAATTTTCATATTGGACGTTTATGTGTGGTGGTACATTGGCGCGAAAAGTACAGTCCAGAATCAGTGTATTGAAAAATATAGTTCACAACCGCAAAACCTTGAACTGATCTTGAAATATCAGAAAGTGATAGTAGTACATGTATAGACATATTGAACAGTTATTTTGTGAATTGCATATTGTCACATTTCGTAGTTTGAGTTGTTTCGCCAATTGCTGAGTGCACTGTTTGAGTCAACTATTTTCGCAAGGCTATTACTTAAATGTAATTGTAAGTATTTGGACTCACTTAACTGCTAAAAATGTAACTGACCTAAAAATTAGTTAACATTGTGGGAGCAAAATGGCTCCAAAAAGAGGAAATAAAGAAAATGAGTTTAACTCATTTCGTGAAAGTTTATTGGCTTCTTTGAATCGGATTAAGATTTATATTGTGGAAAATTGTATATCAATGGTAGCTTTAGAACAGTGGTGCCCAAAATGAGGGAGAAGGGAGAGGAAGATACACGGTAGGTGGAGCAGATGCCAACTCCACACTGACAGTTCCAGCTATACCTTCGCGTGCTGCCAAGTTGCCAAAAATAAAATTGCCAGAATTTAGCGAAAAATTTACAGAATGGACAAGTTTGTTCAATACGATTAATAGGTTAATAAAATCAGCCAACGGTGTGGATGAGTTATCCAAATTTATTAATTTAAAATCGTGTTTAGGTGCAATTCTCCTGCGACTTTTGAATGCTTGGAACTGTCAGCGGACAACTACATATAGCAGAGCACTGCAGTTGCTTAAGAATAGATTTGAGAATAAGGCCATAATTGTTCCGGAGGGCAATGTACATGAGTTTTTTAGTATGAGTAGACTAAAGCAGCGATGGACAAACCCTTGCTCCCGGAGCATGTGTTGCTCTTTCCGTTATTTTAGTTAGGTAAAACCCAGTCCCATTGCTCGGCGTTTGAAGCTAAACTGCTACCTGTTGTACAATGGGGCGTTAGCTGAATTTACAGTGGACTTGCATCTTTCATTTATGCAACTTTCGTATAGATTAGCACAAAAAGTGGACATCATGCCCATCGTGCCCACCGCTGGTTTTTAAAAGAACTAGTTTCTAACTAAGTGAAAGATGAAAGATGCGCCACCTTCAATATTGACCGAGAGTACACCGGTAAAGAGATAGCCATCTTCTCAGACAGTCAAGCTATCAAAAGCTATCAAAGCACTCACCGGCTTCAAAGTGAAGTCTGGACTAACCTGGCAATGCATAGGCTCACTAAACAGTCTAGGACTGTCAAATAAAGTGACCGTATACTGGGTACCCGACTATGCAGGAGTCCCAGGCAACGAAGTTGCGTATGATTTAGCTAGGAAGGGGCTAGCAAACCTCGTCTAGGACCAGAACCCTTCTGCGGTCTTGGACCCAACTTTGTCAGACAAAGTATAAATTCTAAGGCACGAAGGGACACCGAAGAATACTGGGACACATATCAGGGAGCCAGACAGAGCAAAATGCTCTTAGGAAGCTACAACAAGAAGAGAACTGAGGACTAAGCTCAAGATTGTTGACGATACACTCTGTAGACTCTGTCTCGAAGAAGACGAAACGTGAGAGCACATTCTAAGAAAATGCCGGCAGTCAGTAGGTTAAGGCTAGCTCACTTAGGCAACTACTTCCTAGACAGTCTGGAGATAAGAGCTCTTCAGCCAGGCATAATCATCGCATTTCTGCGCTCGATTGAACTGGAGGAAGAGCTGTAACTCAATTAGGCAGAGAGCACAATAGATCTTTGAGGTCGCAGTGTTAAATAAATCTCTGACAAAAAATAATTATAATTTCTTGGCTACTGTTAAAAGAAGAGGAGATGATAGTAATAGTAATTTACTCAGTCCCAAAAGGAATTGGGCGATTCTAGATTTGTAAATGTAAAAAAAAGCTCAATAAGCAACCAAGCATGCAAGGCACTAGATCATTTGGAAGAGGTGTCGACCAATGAGATACAGCATGTAAAGTAATTCATGATGTCACCATCCAGTGATGCGACCAGAAAGTTTGTCTAGTAAATTGAGAGTCGTATTTGATGCATCGTGCAAAACGAGCAATGAGCTCGCTTTAAATGTTGGTAGGGCCAACATTGCTAAAAGATTTGTTTGAAACACTTACTAGATTACGGTTTTATATATACACGCTTACTGCCGATATATCTAAAATGTATAGACAGATTTTGGAACAATTTCAGTTCCATTTTTGGCGGTTCGCTATCTCTATTACTTGGCTGATCAATTTGGCTATTTGAAGCAGTAAGGTGCAATTTTTACATGGACGATATGTTAGCTGGAGCAGATTTTCCCGCTCAGCTAAGTGAATTAAAGAGTGAAGTAGCGGGTTTTTGGAAGCTAGGGCAATAAGGTGACAAGGTAATAAGGTTACATTGCTGTAAGTTTGTTGCCTACAAAATCAAAGGTAGCACCAGTTTGAGTAGTTTCGTTACCTCAATTAGAATTTGAAGGTGCTAAACTTTCAACTCAGCTTATATTCAAAGTCAAGAAGTGCGCTCCAAAATCATTCGACAAAGTTAGTTACTTCACAGATTCAACTGTCGTATTGAGTGGGATCGCAACTCATGCCAGGCGTTAGCACACATTTGCTGCAAACAGAGCAGCGATAATAGAAAAATTATCGAAAGTACAAGAATGGTATAAGAAAGAATTAAAACAGAACCCAGCAGACATTGTGTCTTGTGGACTGTATGGAGTAAGTGATCTGAATGTCTCGTCGTTGTGGTGGCGAGGACCAGAATTTTGGCAACTCTCTGAAGAGAAGTGACCTTTAGTAGAACAGCGAAACGCCAAATTTAGTTTGCTAGCCAGTCCTCAGACTATAGAAGATGATGTAGTAGGTGGTTGTAAGTATGCGCAAAACTTTGGAAAACTGACTAGAGAATTTGGTTATATTTATATATCGTTGGCCTCAAATTGTATTGAAGATTGAACAAGGGCTCTGACGGCAATTGAATATGAAAAAACAATAAGCTCTGCAAAGATTCAAGGACCTTTACCTGTTTAAAGAAAGACTGATGGCTAGGAAATAGTTCGAGTAGGTGGCAGACTGCCTCGTGCAAGTGTACCATTTGACATTAAACACCCAATATTATAGCTAAATATTCAAACTGTAGTAAATAATTAATAAATTCTGTATCGATATATGTATGTAGAAGAATACAAACTGTTAAGTCTTTGATTAATTTGAAGTCTGGCAACTTTATGCTGCTACCGATATTAATCGTTTTTGGTATGCGCATTTCTACTTGAATATCATAAGTGCGCAATTATGTTACACTCTAAGTTTTGCTGTGAATGAATAAAGAACATTATGTATTATTTGGTTATATTCCTGGTGTTATAATATTCCAACAGGTTATGGACTCAGAGGAGTAAAACCGTTTAAATAGCGAGTGGTGCAGAAGTGAAGCCGGAAGAGAACAGTAATAACTGGGTAAAACTAGATGAAAAAGCATTAGCGACTTCAAGAGAAAAACGTACTTAAATTACATTAAGAATTATACAACTTCGCAGAAGCTTGGTGAAGACTTGAAGAAGTGCATGGACCAGTGCGAAAAGTCTCTTTGTACAAGGCATACCGAATCTTCGTTTGTCGGAAGATAGTGGTGTTGTACAGCACGTCAATAGTTTTGAATGTATTATTGACAAACTACATGAAGTCGATGTTACACTTAGTGATGAAATTGTGGTCAGTATATTACGTATGAAAAATTTCGTCATACCCGTAGAAGTAGAGGTTCACGACAAAGCTAAAATAAGACGTAGAAGCAATGCGACGAAGAATAACCTAAGCAAGGAAAGAAACAAAGTGAACGATCGTTCGTGTGTGTGGCACGGAGCTTTGCTCTTTTTTCGGGGAATTCTACGTTAAATCGCGACACGTTGTGCGTAGATAGCGGCGCTACCTCTCATATGTGTAATATTCGCGCGTTATTTACAGACTATATGGATTCAGATCAAAAAGTTTTAGCGGCTGGAAGCCTATCAATAAGGGCATTGCGTATTGGCACAGTTCGCATTAAAGCAAAGAAACCTAGTTGTGAATTAAAAGAAGTGTTGTTCGCACCGGAATTGCAAGAAAATTTCTTTTCTGTTGGAAATGTGCAGAAAACGGATTGCAAATAATCTCCAATGAGAATTTTGCTATTATAAAAAGCCCGGAAAAACAGTCGGACGCAACCGACAGTAGGAGACTGTGCTTTGATTTGCTTTGGGCATTGATAATAAAAATCAACCATACGCCCCAATGGCCGCGTACACTGTGGCTTCCCCTTACCCCTGCCCAATGCCTAGTATGCAAAATTGGTTATTCCATATATCCGGTGTTTTGACCCTGTACTTTAAAAAAGTACAAAAGGGTCTATTAAGTTTGTGCAAATGACATTTGTGTGTAACAAGCAGAAGGAGGCGTGGCAGACCCCATAAAGTATATATATATTCTTGATCAGGACGACGAGCTAAGTCGATATAGCCCTGTCTGTCTGTCCGTCTGTCTGTATGAAAACCAAGATCTCGGAAACTATAAGAGCAAGAGACTCAATCCTTTTTTTGTTTTGTTCGTGTATTACATAGGCAGGCCAAGTTTATGTTTTGAATTTGATAACTCATCCCCCTCCCCCTCAAATTTGCAAATATGTTCTTTGCATATACAGTTTTAGAGTCACTGGATTTCTTGTATGTATGAGTATTGGTTATTGTTTGTATTTGAGCGAATAATTGTATGTATAAGTGTTTGTGTGTATGTGTGGATGTATAAGTGCATGTATATTTGTTCTTGTTTTTTATGTTTTTTTAATTTGTGCCTTTTTTAAATTAAATTATATTAAGCTTAGCATCTTAATGCGTGGTTGAGTCTGACTTTGACTTTGCGATTTGTGTGTGTGTGTGTGTATTGTTAGCATTAGCTGCTGCGAAGGAAAGTACAGGGTCTTCTACTGTCGGTTGACCCGACTGTAGCTTTCCGAGTTTTTTTTTTACATGGAGTTCGTCATTTAAATTCAATTTCCACTCATCTGGGAATGGCAATGGCAATGATGAAATAAATAGATTTCAATATTGTTGTATCATATAATTTTTTCGTTTTTCAAAATTAATATACACTTGGCCCTCGCTTAACACGGGGGTTACGTTCCTAGAAATCCTCGTGTTAAGTGAAATCGTGTTAAGCGAAACATGGATTCAGTACAAAATAAGGTGTTACGTTCTCAAAATTCAAAATTGACTGCAAAAAAAATTTTGTATTGTTCAAATTTGGTCTGTTTTTATTAAATACATACATAATATATATTTAATACATACATAATCATTTTTACATATATGCATACATATGTACATCAGGACATATCTACATACATATATACATATAAACATATGTATATACGAATGTATGTTTGTATGTGGGTACATATGTATGTACTGATGTACATATGTATGTATGCATGTAGATATGTATGTACTGATGTACATAAGTATGTATGTACTGATGTACATATGTATGTATGCATGTATATACTTCAGTACATACATATTTATGTACATACATCATACATTCATTCATACATGTATGTACATTCATGCGTACATACATACATTTAAACATATGTACATGAATAGATACATACATACATACATATATTTAATACATACATAATCATTTTTACATATATGCATACATATGTACATCAGGACATATCTACATACATACAGTAGAGTCCGGCTATAACGACTCTGCTTAAAGCGTCCGTCCGGTTATTGTGACGAAAACTCGATGGCTTGGTTGGTCCCCATACAAACTTATATGAAAGGGACTCCGCTTAGTACGTTTCCGCTTTTAGCGACAAACCGCCTATACAGACGGGATTTTTCACAATTCAACCGGATATTGCGACGTACCGAAAAAAAATACAGCGAAATAATGCCAAATTTAAGCATCAAACGACGCTGTTAGAAATGTATGTATCTATCAGTGATCGGCACCCTTGCTTGTGTGTGTAGCAGCGACTCTACTCTCTCTTAGTTTCAGTTGTCGCCTTAGCAACGCTGCTGAGAGAAAGAGAGAGAGAGAGTCGAAGTGCAATACCGACGTCACACAAATGTTAACAGCGTGCGTGTGCAGACCTCATAGCCTATTCCATGAGATGTCCCGTTATATTTCTAGTTTTTTCTGCTTTTTTCAAGTAAAACTGAATGCGTAAGTTCACCAAATGTGAGTTAATGCGCAAAATGCGCCATAGTGAGCTTCTGAACAATGCATATGTATACGACTAAAAACCTATGTTATTGAATTGAATTTATTAAATTTTTTGTTTTGATTAAAAAATTAATTTCTTTTATTTTAAAACCTATTACAAACATGGCAACCCTAAAATAAACAAAAAAAAATTTTTTTAGCTCCTTATGGTTAATGCGTCGTCCGGGTATAACGACGTAAAATCGTCGGTCCCTTGAAAGTCGCTATAACCGGACTCTACTGTATATACATATAAACATATGTATATACGAATGTATGTTTGTATGTGGGTACATATGTATGTACTGATGTACATATGTATGTATGCATGTAGATATGTATGTACTGATGTACATATGTATGTATGCATGTATATACTTCAGTACATACATATTTATGTACATACATCATACATTCATTCATACATGTATGTACATTCATGCGCACATACATACATTTAAACATATGTACAAGCATAGATATGTACATACATATATTGAAACATATTTATGTACATACATTTAAACATGTGCACATACATGCATACATATGTACATAAGTATAGTGAAAACTGTACAGCTATTACCCCTGCATCCTCTGCAGACTCTGGCGAAAATTTAAATAATAATTTCTATAAAACAACTATATCTTAATATTTTTATTGCATATCGGTGTTATATTATATATATATTCAAAGAACATATACGATATAGTTTTTTTCTTGCCATTGTTTTTAGGCTCTGTATTTTAAAAAAGTACAAAAGGGTCTATTAAGTTTGTGCAATTCAGAAATATATATGTAACAGGTAGAAGGAGGCGTGGCAGCACCCATATATATTCTTGATCAGGACGACGAGCTGAGTCGATATAGCCATGTCCGTTTGTCTGTCTGAGACTTGAACACCGAGATCTCGGAAACTATAAGAAGTAGAGACTCAATTCTTTTTAGGCTCTGTACTTACCGGCAAAAAAAAACGTGGGGAAGGAGGCGTTAGGGAACTCTGTCCCCTGTTTAATGGCGTCGTGACGGTGGCCGAGCGAAGCGAGGACACAACCACGGGCCTTTTCATTGGGGGTTGGCGTTCTCGCGAAGCGAGAACGCAGGGGGCGAAGCCCCCTAGTGAGAAAACAGAGAAGGGGAAATGAAGAGTTTCGGCAGGGCGAAAGGGACACAGACAATTCACGCAGGTCTAATCGTAGACGAGATACGGACATACGGTCGGTTGAAAGGGAGGCGGATAGCATACGTAGGTCTAATCGCAGACGGGATACGGACGTACGAGCAGCAGAACAGAACCAAAAACGTAAAAGGAGAAGACAGAGAAGGGAAAATTCAGAATTTCGACAGGGTGAAAGGGACGCGGACAATTTACGCAGGTCTCATCGTAGACGGGATACGGACATTCGGACTGCAGAGCAGAGCCAAAACACTAACAGCAGAAGGCAGAGACGGGAAAGCGTAGGGTTTCGACAGGGTGAAAGGGACGCAGACAATTTACGGAGGTCTCATCGTAGACGGGATACGGGTATACGGACTATAGAACAGAGCCAAAATACCAATAGGAGAAGGCAGAGAAGGGAAGATGCTGACTTTCGGCAGCGGGAAAGAGTTGCCGATGCTTTACGTCGGACTTTACGTAGAAGAAACGAACAAATTAGGACGAACGAGCAAAGACAAAACACAAGACAACGAGCAGATAGACGAACAGATGTTGAGTGCCGTATTTTAGAAAGAGAAAATGATAGATTAAGTAGGTCTCAAGCTAGGGGCAATCTTGCACGGAGGATTGTCGACCAAGCGCTTGATACTGCAAGACGGCGAAGTGCCCGATTGTTACAGCGTCAAGCAATTTCTGATACCATTCGGCGTCTTAGTCAGCGGGTTAGCCAACATAGGAGCATTACTGAGAATAGAGAAGCAGCAAATCAAAGGAACGCAGACCATATGAGAGAAGTACGTGCGAATAGCTCTCAAGATATTGAAGCTATTGATCCCAGACTTTCGATTTTAGAATCTCAAATAGGCATTTTTAATAGAACAGTTAAGCTGGGTCCAGATCAACTTTGCCTTTGTTGTAAAGGCCTATGGTTCCCTCATCAAGTTGAGAGGATTTCTCTTATTTCATTGAAACTGAAAAGTCAAGTCAGTTTTCATTCGCTGACGAGATTTTCCAATTCTGCAAGACATGCAGCCGCAATATAAAATCTGGTAGGAAGCCAAAATTTTCCATTTCAAATGGTTTAGATTTCCCCGAGGTACCCGATTGCCTTAAAGGCCTAACTTCATTAGAGGAAAGACTCATTTCTCCTCGCCTTCCATTTATGATTATCAAATCGTTAGGTTGTGACCGTCAAAGTGCAATTAAAGGAGCTGTTGTTAATGTTCCCATTCCGGTTAGCAATATCGTGACTTCCCTCCCACGAGCTTTCCATGAAGCCGAGGTAATCCAGCTCCACCTCAAACGTAGAATGGAATACAACCATGATTTCATGGCTGAAACCATTAGGCCTTCTAAAATTGTAGATGCGCTTAGATTTTTAATAGGAACAGAGCTTTATATTAAGCATAGTATAGGAATTAATGAACAGTGGATCACTGATTTCACATCCGATACTGTTCCTTTCGTAGCTTCTCAAGCAGATGCAGGGTTAGTGGAGGATCTCATTCGAGAATTTGAGGTACCCTTCCAACCTGAAGAGGTTGTGGAAGAGGAGGAGCTGAATCCGGGGGGTCAAGAAACTCTGCTTGAGAATAATCAATTAGATAGTGTTGCCATGCAGAGAATCGTAATTGCTCCGGGCGAAGGCCAAAGGCCCCTGGATATGATTCTAGATGTCGATTCAGAAGAGTTGTCTTTTCCAACTCTTTATGCTGGCATTAAAAGAAAGACTCAGGAAACTTTTACAACCATAGTTAGATCAGAACTTAGAAATTTCGATAGGAGAGGTTGTAGAGTTGATAAGTTGTTCTTCAATTATAAGAAGCTAGAGCTGATTAGTATTAGAAATAATACATCCATTTGCTTAAGAAAGCACAGCGCCTCCCGCGCAGTAACAGCTTCTAATGCTCTTAATGAGGAACATATAGATCATTTAATTCGCCACGATGAAGGCTATAGGGTTCTTAAGGGCATTCGCACGTCTCCTGCTCATTGGGAAGCAGAAAAGAAGAAGGTTATGGCCATGATTCGTCAGTTTGGCCTACCAACCTTCTTTATTACTTTGTCTGCTGCTGAATCTAAGTGGTTTGAACTGCTTGTTCTACTTAAAAAGAATGTAGACAAGCAACAAGTTACGGAAGATGAAGCTTCTAGCTTGCCTTCAAGGGAAAAAGCACGTCTTATACGTACTGATCCAGTAACTTGTGCTAGGTATTTTGATCATAGATATAGGCAATTACTTAAAGTAATGAAGAAGCAGGGGGGTATTTTCGGAGAGCACTTCGTTGTCAAGTATTATTGGCGAGTTGAGTTTCAGCAGAGAGGTTCACCTCATATCCATGGAATGTTTTGGCTAAAAGATGCGCCAAAAGTGGATTTTGACAATGTTGAGTCTATTCCTTCAGTAATAGACTTCATTGATCAGTTTGTTACAACTGATGTAACCGATACAAGTCTCTCTGAATACTTGCCATACCAAAAGCACAAACACACTCACACCTGCACCCGTGAAGTAAGAGGCAACTCTATTTGTCGCTTTGGTATTCCTTATTTTCCAATGCCCCAAACAGAAATTCTTAGGCCTTTGCCTGAAGATTCTGAAAGAATTTCTCTACATCGGGAAAATTTGAAAAAAATTCAAAATGTTTAAATTTTCCCTTCGATGCGGAAACCATCGACCATCTAAGCATATTTCAAAACTTTCTTTCTCACAATCAAGTGAGCCTCAGTTACGAGGACTATATATATGCAATTAGATCTGGTTTGCAGAAACCAAAGATTTTCCTTAAGAGAAGTTTTGCAGCAATTCATCTTAATGTTTATAATAAACACATTCTCGCAATGCAAAGGGCCAATATGGACATCCAGTTCGTTTTGGATCCTTATGCATGCTGTAGCCATATTATTAATTATATTAATAAATCCCAAAGGGGTATTTCTAAACTGATGCGTGAAGCCGTGGACGAGATTCACAAAGGCAATCTAACCATCAAACAAAAGCTACAGTACATTGGTCACAAATTCATTTCAGGCACTGAGATATCCGCTCAGGAAGCCGTATATTGTTGCTTAGGCTTGCGTTTGTCTGAGACTACCAACGCAGAAGTATACATTAATACTTTATTGCCAGAGCATCGTGTTAGGATGCTCAAGCCTAAGGAGCAACTGCAAAATATGCCTCAGGATTCCACTGACATATGTATTTGTAGTAGGTCTACTCGACCATTATGAACAGCGACCACATAGTCTCGACGGCGTGTGTTTAGCCGATTTTGCTGCCCAATATATTTTTACAAAATCGTCAAGATCAGCTCGCCAAGATTCTGACAACGAAGAAGCCGATGAAACTGAAGAGATACGTGGCTTACCTCTTCAACTTTTAAATGAGAGTGGATTTGTTAGAAAAGGTCTAAGCCACGAATTATCAGATTTAGGAGCTTTAATTTGCATACGGATAGGCATTACTTCAGGGAACTTATAATGTTATATTTTCCCTGGAGAAATGAGCAGGTAGAATTAGTTGAAAGGAATTGTGAGGAGTTTTATACTCAAAATGAAGAGAGTATTAGGCAGAATTTGAGCAAATATAATGTATTAGAAGATTTAGAAGACGCGCTTAGCAGGGCCATGGAAGCTGAGGGAAATATTGAGGAAGTTTTAGATGATCAGGTAGCAGGACATATAGATGAGGAGTTTAGGGCTTTAGCTTTCCCTGAAATTAGTTCTCAATTAAATGTTTTAAATGTCAATGCCAACAATAATCCAATTAAAGATTCGGAAGATAGCGTCCGAATAATAAAGCTCCCACCACTTATTTCTCCGGAAAATTTGTCGAACATAGTTCGATCTTTAAATTTAAAGCAAAAAACTTATTTTTCGCATGTTATGCATAATGCACGACATGACAATACGAGTTTGTAGGTGGCGGAGCAGGTGTTGGCAAGAGTAGGTTGATTTCAGCACTTTTTCAGTCCTTATCTCAATTATATTTGCGTAGACCAGGATGCGATCCAAACACTGCTGAAATTCTCCTGTGTGCTCCTACAGGAAAAGCAGCTTTCGGAATTGGGGGCTCAACCCTTCATTCCCTGTTTTCACTCCCCGTGAATCAATCTGGATCATCCTTTAAGAATTTAGGACCCGATACTTTAATTACCCTTCGTTCGAGATTTATCGATATCAACGTTCTTATTATTGACGAAATTTCGATGGTCAGTGCCAGTATGTTTTCAACCTTAGACTCTCGCCTCAAACAAATTTTAGATAACAGAGATACACCATTCGGTGAAATCTCTGTTATCGTCTTTGACGATCTTCGACAACTTAGTCCTGTTGGAGATCGTTGGATTTTCAAATCCAATTCTGAATCGCATGACCCTTATAGTGCTATCTATGGGTCGTCTCTGTGGAATTGTTTTACGTTTTTTGAACTCACAGAGATTATGCGACAGCGAGATGACCAAGCCTTTGCTATTGCCCTTAATAACATGGCCTCCGGCCACATGTCGTCAGACGATATAGGTTTACTTCAATCCCGAGTGTCTGACGAAAGTCAGCTCCCAAATGATGCAATTCATCTGTTTTATAGAAATGAGGACACAGAATTATTTAACACAGCAAAATTGAATTCTATTTCAACTGCACAACATATTTCCAGTGCTCTTGATTTCATTAAGGCTACACATCTTAGCATAGAAGTTAAAAATAGACACCTTGAGGCTGTTAAAAAGTTCAAGACGTGCAGAACTCAAGGGCTATGCACCTCTCTTATTCTTAAAACCACTGCCAAGTATATGATGACGGTCAATGTAGATACGGCAGATGGTCTAGTAAATGAAGCCTCAGGTGTGCTAATGAACATTACTTTTAACACATCCAATCTTCCCCAAATTCTTTGGATAAAATTCTTAGAGGAGAGTGTAGGAATTCATGCTCGGGATAAATGCTCCCATACTTTAGAGCCTTGTTGGACCCCAATTCAGAAAACGACAAAAAGTTTTCAATATTATGCTAATCAGCAAGTAACCATTGACCGCAAACAGTTTCCAGTTATACCTGCAGAAGGTATAACTATTCATAAAAGTCAAGGAGCGACTTATAGTAAAGTTGTGGTCCATACAACAATTAGAATGATTCGTGAGGCCTTATATGTAGCTTGCAGCAGAGCCACTAGTGCTGCAGGCCTTTTCATTATTGGGAGATTCATTCCCCCAAAATCCGACGCCCGGTCATCAGTAGAGCAACAAAGTCTTCGCACTAGTAAGTTACTGCAGACCCACTACAATTGTCTCTTTGACAGCAACATGTGCAATGTCTTCTTCCATAACACGGAAAGCATTCATTGCCACATTAGTGATATTTGCTCCGATCAGCTAATGCTTAAAGCTTCGATTTTATGTTTCGTTGAGACTTCCACTTTTTCAGGCGAAACATATGAAATTCCTGGGTTTACTAGTGCTATACGACTTGATTGTGAATCTTTAGCAAATAGAACTCGACCAAAAAGAGGCATTCTCATCTTCGTAAAGAACGATATATTCGAGAATGCTAGTCTTTTTACTTCAGGTCGACATTATGCTGATTCAAACAATCTTCGTTCTGCAGTATTCGAGTTTGCTATATTTAAATATAAGTCTTTAGGGTTTTTAATTGTGTATTAAACACCATCATATCCTTTTAATAAGTTTAAAACAGAATTTGAGACTTTATTTCAGAGGTTTTCATTTTTAGATACGAATTCTTTTGTGTTAGGAGATTTTAATCTGTGTCTGCGATCTCTAGATAGCTGTAGTAGTAGCATTTTGGACTTTTTAGGTAGTTATAGATATAGGTCTCTTCTAGATTTGAATACGTCTACAACCAATAGTGATACTCACATTGATTGGGCGTTTTCAAATATATTAGAGAGCAGGGCTAACGCGCGCACATACGAAGCAATATATAGCCACCATAGTGGAATAGTAGTTAGTGTAGAAAATAGCGAGATTCAGGTAGATTAGTTTTATTATTATTATATTAATTTTAATAATTCATTTTTTAGGTGTAATTTATTTAATATATTGGATTTATATTTATTTTATTTATTTATTTCTTATCATTTAATTATTTAGTATTTATTTGTTTTTAATTATTTTTCAGTTTTTCGTTTATTAATTAATATTTTGTTTTTTGTTATGTAAATTTTTGGGGAACTTAGGAGTTGTTTTAAGCAACTCAAGTCGACTCGTAGGTCCCCAAATGTATTTTGGTGTGTGACCCCATTACAATTGTAGTGGCCTCCCCGTGGTGTTCCCTGGGTACCGATTATCTTCTCAATCGGGAGCAAATTCGAGCGGCGCAAATTTTTATGAACATATGAGTATAATAATTAAAGACAAAGTACAGGGTCTCCTACTGTCGGTTGCGCCCGACTGTAGCTTTCCGAGTTTTTTTATATAGCTTAAGTCTAAAAATTCGGCAAACATTCCTTTGTCGGAATTATTTGGGCTTATGTTATTAGTTATGTCATCAAAGCTACTATATTCATGATCGGAGAGCATTGCTTTTACCGTTGTTAAAACATTATCTCTTTTTTCCTCTGAGAGGAAATTCATCTCTCTATAAGGAGGGTTCAAGAAAAGCCCCACCAAATGAGCGATTGCCGGAAGAAACCTTTTTTCTAATGCGCTTAGGGTCTTTGTTTTAAACTCACTTATTATTTGGGAATCAAGGGTGCTAGTTCTGCAAAGTTTACATAATTTTTCTGACCACAATGCAAATATTTGCATTGTTGGTTCCTTGTCAGAGCTAAGCGCTTCAGAGCAGTCCTTAAAAGGTTTTAAGAAGCATAAAATGTTTTCAAGTAATGAAAAATCTAAATTACTAATTCGCTGAAGCTAATCTTTTTTAAGTAAAAGAGTTTTTATTTCCTCTTTTACATCAAATATACTCAAGAGCATAAAAAATGTAGAGCTCCAGCGTGTTTTAACTTGCTGTTTCAGCGTTTTTGAGAGCTTACTGTTAAGCTGAGAATGTTTAAAATATTTTACTAATGATTTGCAGCAATCGATTAAAGCCTTAACTTCCGCAAGAGGATTTTTTTCAACGACGTCATCCATGACAAGGTTCAGATTATGACAAGCACAAGATAGGCGCTTGAAGCTCTTAAATGCCGCAACGACATTTGCACCATTGTCCGTAACAAAAACAGCTCGATCGATAGTTTCAAGTGTGTTGAAATCCTGCAAAATGTCCTGAACATTTTTGAGAATATTTTCTCCAGTTTTCTTCTCATCTAAGAACTCCCTGATTCCTGTAAAAGATACACAAATAAGTTAAATGCTTCATAAAAATTAATAAATAAATATGTATGTATAAAAATACACATTACATGTGATCGTACATACAAATATATTATAAAAATTAATTTATATTAGTACCTAAAAGAGCGACGTTCAGTCGGAAGCTGTCATCCACATAGTGAGCAGTCAGCGATATAAAATTTCGCTGTGTGTAGTCGTCACTCCACATGTCGGTCGTGTATGCCAGTTGTTGGTCTTTCAAACTTAAGATAAGTTGATTTTCAAAGTTTCGTACTCTTTCTCCATAATGGTAGTGCTTAACACTTTACGGGATATAACCAAATCATTAAAAGACTGACTTCCAAATTCTGCTCCTATGTCGAGAAGCGCTTGGCTATATTCACGGAAGCCGTTACCTACCAATTCACAAAACAAAAAGTCAATCAATAAACACGTGCAATGGGAATAGAACTTACCTTCGGTTATATTGAAAGGGTGCAAGTCTTTTGCAACTAAGGCTAGCTGCTTTCGAGCTAACGAATCCCGAAATCGCGTCGAAACAACTTTTTTGCCGAACCTGTCCAATTTGGGCTGTGACTTAAGCGCGTCTTGTTGAGACATGCACTTGTGGCGGCTGAGGGTGCCCGTGCCTTGTTTTGAATTATACGCCAGCACTTGCTTACAGCTTCGGCAGCACACAAAGTCGACATTATTGCCATTATAATTAACGCAATCGAACAGCTTCCATACTTCACTCCTGCCCTTTCCGTTTTGTATTAGCTTTACACATTCACTTTTTTTATTTACAGCATCCTGAATGGTTTTTCGCTACATATTTTATATTTCAAAGTAATCAATTTCACAATAGGACGCCAATTTTGAATTAGTGGTGTGCAAGCAAGTAAAATATGTGTAAGCAAATCGATAGTAGTATTGATAAAACATTTAAAATGCGATAAATGGCGTTTCTAATTTGAGCATAACAAAAATATCGCGAACAAATCAAACTTGTTTTCGGGCCTATTTCGGGCTTTTTCGGGCCGGGCCTTTTTGTTAAGGCCCGGGCCCGCACGAATCTTAATTTTAAGGCCGCGGGCCACGAAAAAAAGCCCGGCCCGCGCCCACCTCTACATCCAAGCTACGAAAAGGTGAGAGATGCTAAAGAAAAGTGTCGGCCTATATAGTAGATATAAGCGCATCAGATACTGCTGCCGAAGTGCCAATGCAGAACTTACTGAACCATACTGCATCTCGGATCATTGTATATCAAAAGCCAGTTTTCCAAAAATTACTTGATATAAATAAAATAAAGCTTATAGTAAGCTATGGTTTTGAAAGTTCAACCGGACAGAGCGTTTATAAGCAAACGTTTAATGAACCCGAACCCATTTGCCTGGACCAATCTTTGTTTGTCACTACAATAATTCCCCTTCAAATGGTGGATCAAAATGGGAGAATTATTTGGAGAAACTGATATCCACAATCCGTTTATTATTGCAGGCGGCTAAAAATTGAGTTTGCTAAAGAAAGCCGGGATCACATTTTGAATTTCAAATTTCTTTTGGATTCGCAAATAAAAGACTTAACACAAATGGCTTTATGAGGCGGAACAATTGAGAGTGGAAGTTCGATTCAACGAAAAAATCATTGTACGTTGAACGTAGTGGTGAACGGTTGTGTTTTTTTGATACTCGTGAATATAGTCTGATTTCGACTCTTTTTTGTGTCTAATCCTGGTGATCACTGTAACTTTTCGTTGATTGGTACATGTGTTGTGTTTGTGCATAATTGCAATTATCGGCTTAGTGTTTTTGATTGTAATAATTGCAATTTAATTGTTCACATTTAGCCTGCAGTGAATGCATGGAGTAGCATATTCACACACATACATATTTGTAAAGTGCAGTCACTAAGCAAGAAATAGATAGAGACGTCAAACAGCGAAAAAACTACTATCAGAAACACGGCTGAGCGTGGAACCCCAGCCCAGCCGAACGAAATGTCTAGAACCCCGACAGCGTTCGGCTTTTCGAATTCGATTATTCGTTCGAAAGCAAGCGCAACAAGAAATCACATTTCAGTCGCAGATCGACCGCGGAACGATGAGCATGGGTGCGTTTCTTCGCGCTGTGCTCTCGTTTCTGTGCATGTATGTATCATGTGTACGGCCTCATATGCTTATGTATGCAGCTATGATGCCGACTTTCATGGTTCCCTATTTTGCCATTTCAGACTTGTGAGTCTCAGCGCAGAAATTTGTTCTTTCGGCTTTGCCTGTGACTGAATTTGTATATGTATGTTGTTGTTGTTGTCGGCATTGCAAAACCGGTTTTGTCGAATTTTGTTGTTTTTCGCCTTTGCTCGCGGCGTTGCCTGCATGCGGTCTATTGTTGTTGTTCTGGGTGTTTTGCAGCTTGTGTATGATTGCACCTGCTTGATCGCTATAGCATTTGTTTATTATGAATATTGGTTCCTTTTTACTAATATTAACAATTAGTATAGACATATTATATTCAAAATTCAGCAAATTTTATTGTGAATTCAATTACATCACTTTTTCTAACTTTACAACTATTTGTATTTTTTACAGTAATGCTTAAATACATACGTATGTGTATGTAACTAAATTAAAAATGTACGCACATACATAAACATTTAAGTTTAAGCATAATTCTATCTACAATAGAATTTAACAAATAATTAAAATTGATTTAATTTTGTTACATACATATACATATGTATTTAAGCATTACTGTAAAAAATACAAATAGTTGTAAAGTTAGAAAAAGTGATGTAATTGAATTCACAATAAAATTTGCTGAATTTTGAATATAATATGTCTATACTAATTGTTAATATTAGTAAAAAGGAACCAATATTCATAATAAACAAATGCTATAGCGATCAAGCAGGTGCAATCACACACAAGCTGCAAAACACCCAGAACAACAACAATAGACCGCATGCAGGCAACGCCGCGAGCAAAGGCGAAAAACAACAAAATTCGACAAAACCGGTTTTGCAATGCCGACAACAACAACAACATACATATACAAATTCAGTCACAGGCAAAGCCGAAAGAACAAATTTCTGCGCTGAGACTCACAAGTCTGAAATGGCAAAATAGGGAAACATGAAAGTCGGCATCATAGCTGCATACATAAGCATATGAGGCCGTACACATGATACATACATGCACAGAAACGAGAGCACAGCGCGAAGAAACGCACCCATGCTCATCGTTCCGCGCTCGATCTGCGACTGAAATGTGATTTCTTGTTGCGCTTGCTTTCGAACGAATAATCGAATTCGAAAAGCCGAACGCTGTCGGGGTTCTAGACATTTCGTTCGGCTGGGCTGGGGTTCGACGCTCAGCCGTGTTTCTGATAGTAGTTTTTTCGCTGTTTGACGTCTCTATCTATTTCTTGCTTAGTGGTGCAGTGTTGTTTTTGTTTTTCTTCTCTTGCTTGCTTACTTTTCTGTTCTTTCTGCCTTGTCGGCTCTCAGCGCTATCAGCTTTCAGCACATAACTGTTCTTATTTTCCGTTGCTTTGCATGCTCTCAGTGTGTAACTGTCACTAACATACTCTTTGTTGTTGTTTGTTTTGCTTAGTTTGCCGTTGCTTTTCTTTAATATACCCTTATAATGTCGAGCATATTAGTTTTCGGAGTTAACATGTCTGCCTGTAGTTTTAAAAATTGCAAATGTCTTTCAGACATAAATGCCGAATATATCGGGTGCTGGATGTGTGATAACGTGGCACATATTAAATGTGCCGGTTTCACTGTGAAGGTACGCGATTACTTAAATAATAAAACAGGGCTTAAGTGGAGTTGTGAGTCATGCCGGGATGTTGAACTGGACTTCAGTTCTTTTATGCGGCAGACTAAGGACGGATTTTTTGAGCTTCGCAAAGCATTCAAGAAATTGAGTGCTGGTTTCACCACAATGGAGGAACGGTTTAATAGCTTTAAGCTATTGGACAAACCTTCACGTGTGGTTAAACCAAAAAATTCGTCCATGCCACTTAAACGGTGTGAACTGCTTGTTCCTTCAACATTAATAACAGCCCCACCTCCACTTTCACCTGTCACAGTACCGAACCAGCAACTGATGAAATTTAATTCCCCGGTTCCGTGCGGTGCAACTAGGCCTGATACTTCAACGGATATTATAACGTCGGTGGCTGACATTGAGTCCTATATTAAAAAAAAACTCGGAAAGCTACAGTCGGATTCAACCGACAGTAGGAGACCCTGTACTTTCCTTCGCACACACACATGCTAACGAACACGCACACATGCACACATATCGAAAAGTCGCGCTCAACCACACATACGCTCGCGCTGCTCCCCCCTTACCTAGTACAGGGAATTGAATCTTGAATATCTCCGGTGTTTATTATCCGATTGGGCCACAATTATCATAAGATTATCGTATGCTTAAATACAAGTTTGTATCTTTAAAATTGTGGGTGTGGCAGTTTTTCGAGGTTTTTGGGGGAGGGGAGGAGGTATCAAAAATCTAACACAAACTTGATCTGCTTGCACTATAGGGGCATCCAACTGCCAAATATGATGTCTCTAGCTCTTACAGTTTCCGAGATCTAGGTGTTCATACGGACGGACATGGCTAGATCGACTCAGCTCGTCGTCCTGACCAAGAATATATATACTTTGTGGGGTCTGCCACGCCTCCTTCTGCCTGTTACATACATTTCGGGCTTGCACAATCTTAATAGACCCTTTTGTACTTTTTTAAAGTACAGGGTCTAATTAAAGTATCGAGTGTAGTTGTAGAAAAATTTAATTTTAAATATGCTCGTGATGTTTCCTCCTATAAAAATTGGTGTCCCGGCTGAGGTATTTAACACAATTTGTGAAAGTAGTTTTTGGCCGAGCGATCTAGTAGTCAAAGAATATACTCCGTATAGGAAAAAAAAGACTCTTCACTCTTCCGTTAGACATCCCTGCTCCTTCTACCAGTAATAGTAATCCAAAAAACTAATAACTTCTCTTTGCGTAGCTTATCAAAATGTGCGCGGCCTTAACACTAAACTTTCAAAACTATATTTAGATAGTCACTCTTTTGATTTTCATGTTATTGTGTTTACTGAAACTTGGCTAAAACCCGATATCACTGAACTTTCTATATTTCCAAGTAATTATAATACTTGCAGATGTGATCGCTTATCAAGAGTGGGTGGTGGGGTACTTATATCCGTCGATTGTGACCTGTCGTCAGAGATGATTGCCCTGTCCCCACCTCTAGGCATTGAATTTGTATGTGTTAAAGTAACGCTTGCTACTTGTTTGATTTTTCTTACTTCCTCCTATATACCTCCTCTTTCTGATATTTCTGTTTATCTTAATCAAAATTCTGCTATTCAATCTATTTCTAATCTTCTATCTGATAAAGACTCCGCTCTGATGAAAGTGTATACGAATACTTTTATAGAATGAAAGACATTGCTTCGCGTGGAAAAGTGGAAGACGACGGACTTATCCAATACGTTATCGACGGTATCGATGAATTTTCGGTGATAAAAATATTCTATACGGTGCGAAAGGTTTATATGACTTTAAAAACAAGCTCAAAGACTACGAAATATTGAGTGGAAAAATGAAAAAGAGTGAGAAAACCAATAAAGAAAGAAATCTCCTGATGATGCCCCTTGTGGTGAGCACATCTACCACGCGAACTTGTTGGTCGTTGCCCGGATAAACGGCTTGGATGCGACCGAGGCGCCACTCATTCGTGGGTACATTATCTTCCTTGATAATGACCATGTCATCTAGTTGGATGTTCCTTGTAGGATACTGCCACTTAGTGCGCTTGTGTAGCTCTTTAAGGTACTCCTCCTTCCACCGGAAACAGAACTGTTGGTGGAGAGCTTTTAGACGCTGCCAACGATTAATAATGGATGCGGGTGCTCCCTTAACTTCTGGATGGGTTTTTGTTGACCATAGAGGTCAGAAGCAACAACAATTTATCGATTTGAGTCAGTCGGACGCTTTTGCAACTTATCGTTCACTGAGATCACAAAAATAAGGAACTTAACTAAAGTTTAGGGATGGAGTTATTAAGAATCAATATTAGTTTAGTTACTAAAGTTAAGAGTAGCATGGAATATCACAGATACATAGATGTATGGGTGAGGTCGCAGAGTGTGCCAAGTTCTGATTCTCCAAAATGGGTTGAACGACATTGGCAGCCATATTACTGTACCCAGGTGTTGGAGGTGATGCCTTGGACCGGGACCAAGCCAGGGATGTTGCCTCCAGATCCTCCTTGATGCTTTGCACTTCCAGGTCCTTATTGTGTGCTGGCATCTGATTGGCAACTGGCGCTTATGGGAATTCGGCAAAAACCTCCAAAATTTCGGAGAGTTCATCTGGTTGGCTAGCAACTGGAGTAGCTGCAGCAGGCGCAATGACGTCTTGTTGGGCATGGGGCTCCTGCAAGAATTTAATTATTTTCTGCATTTCTTCATTATATTCTGAATCTGCAAAGCTACTTATGGGGCTGAGCATCAGCTCCTCAATAAAGCTTTGGTGTGCAGGCACTATGCCTTGCTGTTCGGTCGAGTGATACTGCGAATATGTCATTTGACGCTGCATCATTCCATTCTGTTCCGCCTCTCCGCTGCTATATGTACTTAAGGGGCTAATCATCTCTTCACTCAAGTAGTTTCGGTTATCAAAGTTATGTTTTGCAATGGGTGCCTGCAAAGATGAAAATAAACGCGGCATTGTCCCACACTGTTCTGAATCTGCGCTGCTAAATGTAGATCCAAAGAAGTTTTGATTTATAATTGGAGCAGCAGCCGCAGGCGCTTTGACTTGGTGTTCTTTAATTAAATCCTGGGAATATGGCATTATCACTACTGGAGATTGTGCGATTATTGCATTGACTTCCGCCGGTCTATTGGGCTGCCGATGTCCCACTACGCTCTTTTTGATCTTCATGCGACGATTCTGGAACCAGACCTTCACCTTACGATCAGACAGCAACAAGCGTTTGGCAATAGTAATGCGACATGAATGATCCGGATACATATTTTTATTGAACTCTTTAACAAGTTCCTTTATCTGCGAGCTCGTAAATGCAGTGCGATATCGTTTCTGTTTCTCGCGCTTCTCCAGTGCTGGCTGCAGTTTAACATTCTCATTGGCGGAGAGCATTTGTTCCGGGTGTTCCGCTATGGACTGCGGCAAGGCAAAAGGTGTCTGATGTTGATATGTAGACCATGAGGCTGGTGACGTGGCCGTTGCTGCCGGCAGAGATTGTGGCTGTCGCTGTGTTTCATAATGTGGCTGCGACTGTTGCTGATGCAGGACCTGTGGCTGGGATACGTGATGTCTGATAAGGGAACTGTTGAAGACGGCGATTAATAAGGATTCACATAGAGAGTAACAAGTATCTACTTACATTATATATGTTCATCATGGGACACGGCTTCAGATAGTAATGCATATTGGATGATAAAGATATATCAAAGATGTGTTGCTGCTTCGGTTGTCGAATCAATAATGATGTCCCGTCATCGCGCATTGTGCAATTTATAGCCTGTCTTCGACTCGAAGTATGCCTAAACTGCCTGCATAAGGTCATAAAACCCTTCACGAAGGTCCATGTACCTGTTGCTCTATTTCCATTGGTTAGGCTAGGGGCAACAGGGAGTGGTTTCTGAACGAAACCCTGGCTGAGCGCGGATTTGTGACCTTTCGAGGGATCAGGTAAAGCTAAGTTCGATATATGTATATGATGTTGCTCAACTTGTACCTGAAATCAATATTGTACAGAGTCCAATACAAGTGTGTATTTTATTTGCTTTGAAAGTTTTGACAGAGAGAGGGAGAAGTTTAAAGAGTCGTCGTAACAATTATTCTTTCATTAAAATTCATGTAATTTTCATATTTTAATATTAATTACAATATGAAATTCATATGTTCATATATGTATAGTGTAATTCACAATATGTAATTTAAATTCAACTCACAAATTAATATTTTAAATCGAAATATTTTAAATATTAGATAATGTTTCAGTATAAAGATTTAACCATACCATTCGTATAAGTTCAAATTGAGCTGAAAGTCACCACCATAGCTTCACCTCAAGACTCCAAATGTTTTATTAGACCCTGTACTTTAAAAAAGGACAAAAGGGTCTATTAAGTTTGTGCAACTCAGAAATGTATGTAGCTGGCAGAAGGAGGCGTGGCATACTCCACAAAGTATATATATTCTTGATCAGGACGACGAGCTGAGTCGATATAGCCATGTTCGTCTGTCTGTCCGTCCGTATGAACACCTAGATCTCGGAAACTGTAAGAGCTAGAGACATCATATTTGGCAGTTAGATGCCCCTATAGTGCAAGCAGATCAAGTTTGTTTTATATTTTTCATATCTCCCCCCCTCCCTCAAAAACCGCGAAAAACCACCACAGCCACAAAATAAAGATAGAAACTTGTGCTTGGCATACAATAATCTTATGATAACCTTTAATAATAAACAACGGAGCAAAGGAAAGTACAGGGTTTCATACTGTCGGTTGAATCCGACTGTAGCTTTCCGAGTTTTATATTATAATTTCATGTTAGCAAAGCCCTTAAATTACAATTAAGTGAAAATTTGTCTTTTAATTGCGCTATTAGATACAAAATGGGTCGTGGAATTCACAGTACAGCTGCTGAACGAAAAATTATAAAAAAAATTAAACAATAGAAGGCAAGACAATGGCTGAAATTGCGGAACTGATGCAGTGCTCCAAAAAAAGTGTTTTCTGCTATTCATTTTAAAGAAAAACAGGCAACTCGAGGAAGAAAACGAGCCACATCCCAAAAATTCGACGACTTATTGATACGTACAATTCGAAAAGAGCCATTTCTTTCGGTTAATGAACTTGAAAATAGTTTAAATGCGTAAGTGACTAGGCGTACAATAAGTAATAGATTAGTGGATGTGGATTTAAAGTCACATTCGTCAAGGAAAGTGCCTTTGCTGAGCAAGAAACACATTGCAAACATGCTCGCTTTTGCTCGGATGCATCTAACACAAGAAAACTGGAGAAATGTGTTGTGGTCTGATGAAACCAAAATTAATTTATATGAAAATGTTGGAAAACAAAGAGTACGCCACCCAAAAAATTTGACCCAAAATACAAAAAAAAAAACATTTAAGCATGGTGGAGGCAGTATCATGCTTTGGGGATGCTTTTCAGCCTGAGGTGTAGGGCCTATATTTTGGATTCAAGGCAAAATGTGTGCTCCAGATTACATTCACATCCTTGAGAACGTAATGCTGCCCTATGCCGAGGAGGAAATGCCGCTAAAATGGGAGTTTATGCAGGATAACGACCCCAAGCACACTTCGAAGCTGACCAAAAAGTAGTTCAAGTACAATAAAGTTAATTTAATGGAGTGACCAGCACTCTCGGATATCAATCCCATTGAGCATTTGTGGGGGATCCTAAAGAAAAGAATTGGAGCCTTCAAAGCCAAAAATCCGACAGCCAAATATTAATATAAATATCAAATTCAATCTCAGTATTGAAGAAAAAAATTAATTAAATATATTTTTCTTTTTTGTTTCTATTATTTTTTCCAATGGAGAAAAATTTAATTAATTTAATTTGTTGAAGGAATTTAATTGTTATCATTGTTTGGTCACGCAACCAAATACCAGCGGCACAGCAGCATAAAAACAACAACAACTAACTTGTCTCTTTAATTGTAAGCTGCTCTGCGTAGCAGCATCTCTTTGTTATTCTTGCCAATGTAGCAATCACTCTGCTTTGATATTCTCGCTCATTTGCATTTGAACTCATTTCGCTCTTATACTTAAATTGTAATGCAAGCATATAGCTAATTCCTTGCCCTTGTATAATTCATCAGTTTTAGTTTGATTTCGTCTCGCTTTCGCTGCGCATCTACCACGCTGATCGACTTGCCAACTTTGTAATCAATTACAACAAAAATTTTGTGCTAAATAGGCAGAGGCAAATTGGGCCTGCCTGCAAAGTGAAAAATTGTACAAATACATACAAATATTTGAATTGCCCTCAGCGGCTAAAATAAATAATTAAAATATAAATCTATAAATCGTGTGTTAATTATTGGCTAAAAACTTGCTACTCTACAGCTGCTAAAAAAGCTTAGTAGCTCAAACAATCATTTTTGTCACTTATTATTAAAATTCAGTTATATGAACTAATTTTAACTAATGTTAATAAAAAAAAAATGGAGTAAATCGGTTAAGTTTTTCTTAACTAAATTCGATTGCGAAAACACAACAAGCTCGTTTCTATTATTTTTTCCATAACTGTACATATGTACATATGAGTTAACAGAGGCCAGAAATGGGACACTATCAAGGGAAACATACTCCAAAACTTAGTGAATTCGATGCCCCGTCGATTGCAATTGGTGGTACAAAAAAAGAGAGATTCCATCTCTTATTAATAATATATTTTAAAAAAGTTAAACAAGAAAGTTCCTTAAAATTTTACGTTATTTTAATTTTTGCACAAATATCAACTTTACATGAAGATTTTTTTTAAATTATTTTTATATTAATACAAATAAGAAAAACAGAATAAAAAATGCATCTATTGAATTTCTAAATCAACTGCCTTTTTAAAAAACTCGGAAAGCTACAGTCGGATGCAAGCGACAGTATGAGACCCTGTATTTTCCTTTGCACACTGTACAACACACAAAATGGTGGAGGTTGCCGCTTGCCGAACGAAGAGAGAATACTTGCGCTCGGTTTGAGTGCGGAATAACAACTGACTGACCAATGTCAGCCTTACTTTATTAGACCCTTTCTTGGGCATACAACCTCCACCATGCTTCACTGTCGCCTTTGTGTTTTTCGGGTCAAATTCGGCATTTGATTTACGCCATACATACATCTTCCCGTCGGATCCATGTAAATTAAATTTACTTTCATCGGTAAATAGAACCTTTAATTATATAATTCCAGTCGGAAAAAATAAGTTCTGAGTTTATAAAGTATTAAATTACCGTCTTCCAAAAATCCCCTGTTTTCAGCAAATATTCCTTTGCATATTGAACTCGGCACTTTTTGTTCTGTGATGGTTTGGGGCTCCATGTCAAGTGCTGGAGTGGGCCAATTGCATTTTATAGATGGTATAATGGATAAGTTTGGATACCTGAACATTTTAAAACAAAATGTGAAGCAAAGTGCGGAGAAATTGGGCATTGGTAGCACCTTTGCCTTCTACCAAGCCAACGATCCCAAGCACACTTCGGGTGTTGCAAAGCTTTGGTTGCTCCAAAACTGCCCCAAAGTTGTTCAAACGCCAGCACAGAGCCCCCACCTGAATGTTATTGAACATTTCTGGGAAGAATTGGCTAGGAGAGTGTAAAAAAAGGAATTTAACACCGTTAATGAGCTTAAGGCAGCTTTACTAGAAGCATGGAGCTCCATTGAGCCAGAAGTTGGCCAAAACTAGGTAAATTCCATTCCTAAGCGCTTGGAAGCTGTTCTGGAACATAAAGGATTCGCAACCAAATACTAAATATATGCGAATTCCAAGAAAAAAAGGGTTTTTAATGCTCATATTGGTTTTGTCCGATTATTCGTTGAGCGGCAAATATCGATTTAATTTTGTTTTTGTTTAAATATTAAGAGTGTTTATCGAAAATTTATGGTTTTTGTTTTTTTATATCAAAGATAACAGTAATAAGTTTAAATAAAAATAAAAAAAACGATGATATTAGCCCTTTTTGTATAGTTTTAGAGCATATTTAAGTTAAGAAAATTCGTGTCCGATTATGCGATGGAGCCACTGTACATATTACTTTACATTCTACATTTACATCTTACATTCAGCTTAGGTAGAATTCCATCTTATCTTATCTCTTAGGTAGTTTTCCTATGTTCAGGGTTTTCCCTTGTTAGGGTGTATTTCCCTTAGCTGAGTCCAGACTGCTATCTGGTTTTCCTCTATTCAGGGTTTTCCCTTGTTAGGGTGTATTTCCAATATCTGAGTCCAGACTGCTATCTGTCTGGACTCTATTATCTTTTATTATCTGTCTAGTGAGCCTATCTCAATACCATGTCTAGGCTCACTGGCAGACTTATTAATGTGATAGAATATAACATTAAACATCCTGGCCCTGTTGAAAGGTTTACTTTCAATAACACAGCGACCAGGCTCTTATTAATATAATATAAGATTAAACATCCTGGCCCTGTTGAAAGGTTTACTTTCAATACAACAGCGACCAGGCTCTTTTGAACTATATATAAAATAATATAACTTTATGTCTTAAGAACCTAAATCAATACGATGTCTGGCTTTCTGGCTTACTTATAACTATATGATTCAACATCCTGGCCCTGTTGAAAGGTTCACTTTCAATAACACAGCGACCAGGCTCTTATTAATATAATATAAGATTAAACACACACACATACACACAGTGGTTGGGCTTGTATGGAGCCGCGTCCATAAATACTTAATACTAAATACTAAATACGTTGAGCTCCAAAATACTTAAAGCTGTGTTGTCTAGTAGACTCTGCAGCTCAACTTCCGCATATGTTTATGCTACTGTTATATTTTCTGGATATCTTGAAGTCTTAAATTTGAGAATTTTCTC
>JAWNNL010001192.1:0-31628 GCA_035045005.1 Liodrosophila aerea
CCCACAGTAAATAAGCGAAAAGATGCGTTCTTCTTTTTCCCCGAATTAATGAAAAAGTCCACATTAAATGCAATAAAAACGCCTACAGAAGAAATTGAAAGCTACTGTAAGGAAAATGTGGAAATTACAGATGACTTCAATGTGTTGCAATGGTGGAAAACTAATGAAAAAGTTTATCCAGAACTTTCTAAGTTAGCTTTTAAAGTTCATTCAATTCCGGCTAGTAGTGCAGCTGCAGAACGCGAATTTTCTTTGGCTGGAAACGTTATAACCGACAAAAGAAACCGGCTTGGACCAAAATCAGTTGATAGTCTACTTTTTTTAAAATCATACTACAAAAGTTTTAAAAATTAAATAAAAATAATAAACATATGTATGCAGTAATAAGTAAGAAGTTTAATGAATGTTTAATTTACTATTAATTTGAAAATCTTGTATTAATATGAAAATAAATACACATTTATTATTTGTTATGAAATTACATTCATATTTTGATTTTTATTCTGTTTCACCTACTTCACAGTCATTAGAATCGAAGCAGCGCTGCTGGCTGCGCACTTGATCAAGCGCAATGAGTTTATTCATACGCGTTGAGTTTGCTCATACGCGTTGAGTTTGCTCATACGCGTTGAATTTGCTCATACGCGTTGAGTTTGCTCTTTTGTGATTTTGTTTTCACTCAACACGATCATTGTTGAGCCGAATGAGCGAACGCCCGAAGAGAGGGGTTTAAGCACGAGCATGAATAAACTCAGCAAGCAAACGAATTTAACGCTATTGAGTGATTTTAACTCAAGAGCGAAAACATATACGAATGCAATTTTGAGCACTTGAGCCGAATGGGCTGATTATTCGGGTATTGAGCGTGTATGAACATTTTTTCGCTCAACGGAAGCCGTTCTCTGGTGGGTGATGCCCTAGACGTGTTTGCGGACAAAGTCAAGGTAGCAGCCAGAATAGCCACCCGGCCCCCGATCCAAAGGCCAACAGCAGCCACTATTCCGATCACCCAAGAAATTCGTCTGCTTATCGCTGATAAGAGACGCCTAAGGACAAGGTGGATGAGATCTCGCCACCCACTTGACAAAGCGGCTTGGAATCGCGCGCAGACCATGCTTCGTCGAGCACTAGCGGTACACAAGTCGGCATGGTTTGACGAGAGGCTAGCCAATACCGGCATTCACAGCGACGCGACACACTCGCTCTGGAAGGCCACGAGATCCATCAAAAGACAGTGCGCAAGGAAGGCACCACTGGCTGACATTAATGGCCGCTGGTGTCGGTCTGATTTGGAGCAAGCGGGAGTGTTTGCCAGGCACCTTGCCGAACGTTTTCAGCCGTTTGTCATTGGGAGACAGAGAGTCAACAAAGCACCAGGCCATGATGCCATATGCAATGCCACACTGAAGGCACTGCCAAATCGCGCAATTCTCTACATAGCGTTGGTATTCAACGCTATTGTGAGGTTGCAATGCTTCCCTGCCCAGTGGAAGCTTGGTATAATCTCCATGATCCATAAACCTGGCAAGCCGGAAAGGGACCCTGCGTCCTACCGGCCGATCAGTCTCCTCCCTTCTTTATCGAAGGTGTTTGAGAGACTGATTGCTGCCCGGATTGTCGAGGTCATGGACTCTCAGGAGATTATTCCTGAGCACCAGTTTGGATTCCGCGCTGGCCACTGTACTGTCGAACAACTACATCGCGTTGTGGAACAGATACTGATTGCGTTCGACAGTAAGGAATACTGCAATTCCATTTTCCTGGATATCAGGGAAGCATTCGATCGAGTGTGGCACACCGGCCTTCTGGTCAAAATAAAGGAGACCTTGCCTGCACCGTACTTTGGCTTGCTGAGGTCTTACCTGGAGAGAAGGCGCTTCGCTGTGCGATTCCACTCAGCACTCTCTGCTGAGCATGATGTTGCGGCTGGGGTACCACAAGGAAGTGTCCTGGGGCCATTACTATACTGCCTATTTAGCTACGACATGCCGCAGCCGAGCCCACATCTTATTAGGACCTCAATGCTTGCCACCTTTGCCGATGACGTCTGCGTAACATACCGGTCCCGATGCGAACACGATGCTGCCTACGGCATCCAAAACTTTGATGCAAGGTTCGCAAAGTGGGCGAGGAGATGGAATATAGGAATAAACAGCAGTAAATCCATCAACACATGCTTCACTCTGCGCCGGAAAACGCCGCCGGCTGTACACATCGAGGACCTACCTGTCCCGCAGGCTGATTCAGCAAAATACCTAGGAGTCACCCTGGACCGTAGACTCACCTTTGCAAAGCATGTGGCGGCTACAAGAATCCGTGTACGTTCGGCGGTAGCTAAACACTACTGGTTGCTCTGTTCGCGCAGTAAATTGTCACTGTCCAACAAGGTGACAATCTACAAGCAGATAATAGCACCTATCTGGAAATATGGGTGCCAAATCTGGGGTCTGGCTTGCGATAGCCAGCTGAACAGCTGAACAGGCACGCTAGTCGGTACCATGACAGACTTGTGCGCCACAGAAACCGTCTGGCAAATGGACTGGCTATAGTGCGACCCCTAAGACGCCTGAATAGAAGACAGCCTATTGACTTAAGGAATCGATCGCCTCGGAAGATGATACTGAGAAGATGACGCTGAATGGCATATTTGTTAGTGTTATTATTGCTTTTGTTTTTGTTAATGTTTTATAATATGTACATTGAACAAGCTAACTGTCACGGTTAGACGGCGCGCCCTTATTGGGCTGAATTAATAGATATGAAGGCACAAAGGGGTTACTGCTTACTCCGTAAGTCTTAAAATAAAGAAAAAAAAAAACAAATTAGCGTGCTCTATTAGTCATGTACTTTGCAACACCAATCAGCCGACACACCATTGTTGCCACCTAGTCGGTTTCGGATTTTCGAAGTTAGTGCCAGCAATGCCACCCTTTTAAACCCGAATTAGGAATACATAAAAAAAAGAAAAACTTTTGAAGCAACATATTTTTCTTTTAAATTAAGCATCGAAATAATAAGTAATTCTTCTTAGCCTTTTTTTCGGCAATGAATTGCGTTCTTTTTGCGAAATTTGTGAAAAACATTTAGTGATATGTAGCAATGCCATTTGCTTTCGGTGCCGGTCTAAATCCACCTGACTGGCAACGCCGCATAATGTCATAATCCAAATACGCGTTAACAATGTAAGTACATTTTGCTTGTTGTCTTAATTTTTCTAAATTTTAATTCTTTGTAAAGGGGAAAACATCGTACTAAGAGCCAAGACGACGCAATATTGTCATTTATGAAGGAGCATAAAGATATTGCTCGTAATTTTAGCAAATGGGACAGGGTGGCTGTGGCGGCAGCTTGGGACAAGTTGACGCTCAAGCTTAATTCTTTGGGCCCCCCAATTAAGAGTGCAGAAGAGTGGCGAAATGTGAGTAACTCTTTGAAAGGTATGATCAAATATTATTTTCACGCATTAATATAGGCATGGCAAACTGGAAACTCGCCATTAAGAGGAAAATTTCTGCTAATAAAAGGGAAACCAAATCAACTGGAGGTGGGCCCTTCAAACAGGTGGCGCTAACTCCCACCGAGGAGAAGATAGCCCTCTTTACAAATATGTTCGAGGCGGTGGAAGGCGTGCCCGGCGCCAAAACATTTGGAATACTTCAGATTGACCACGAGGAGGAAAATACGAAGACGGAAAACATTGAAAACGATGGTACGTTATTATTAGTGAGGAAAAATTTACAACATTTTAAAATCCCTCACTTTTAGAGCTTAATGAACCTCAGCCAAAAAAGACAAAAATTGAGCTAGAGTTCCCGACCAGCAGCTCAAAAACATTGGCAGAAATGGTGGAAGAGGAAAGCTCCACATTAAAAGCTATTAAAAATGAGCTGACCGAAATAAAAAAAATCAACAAGAGATGTTGAAGGAGCAAAAAAAAAACCAATTTACTTCTAAAACAGCTTGTATCAGTTATAGAAAATAAATGAAATTAAGAACCAATAAAAATAAACTTTTATTTATCAAAATGTACAGTTCTTGGTTTTTGTTTAACGTTGTCCTAAAGCCGTTGCTATGTCAACTCGAATTTGTGACGTTGTTTCAGGCTGATCAGAATGTAATAAAGAGTCAATTTCTTCGCGTCCTTGATCAACATTAACGAATTGAAACTCCTGATCTCTATGTTCTCGGCATAAATTATGAAGTGCACAGCACACATTTGTTATGCATGTGACCTTTAACGGCTTATACAAAAGGCACTCTTGAAGTAGTCTGAATCGGCTTCACTCCAAACGTTCGCTCGATTACATTTCGGGCAGAAGCATGACGAAGATTAAAAGAATGTTGATTGGTTCTTGCCATTGGACTTCTGTAAGGCGTAAGCAAAAAGGGCTCCAATGGGTAACCCGAGTCACCAAGGAGCCAATTGCCACGGGAACCACTGTCAAACTGTTCTTGTAAAAACGCCTTGGCTCCGCTCTGACTCCAAGCGCAAGAGTCGTGAGTTGCCCCAGGTTTCGTGGCATCCACATAGAGGACTTTTAAGCCTTGATCACATATCTATTTAACCATTAATAAAAACTCGGAAAGCTACAGTCGGACGCAACCGACGGTAGGAGACCCTGTACTTCAATTTGCCTTGGGAGTCGATAACAGCAGCAACATATATGAACAAACACACATATACATGCACTTATACATACACACATACACAGAAACACTTATACATACAATTATTCGCTCAAATACAAACAATAACCAATACTCAAACATACATTCATACTCACAATCAAAAATCACGCATACGCCCTTGTGACCGCGTACACTGTGGCTTCCCCCTCCCCCAGCCAACTGCCTAGTAAAGAAAATTGTTTGTCCAATATCTCCGGTGTTTATAATCCGATCGGGCTGCAAATCGCACCAAACATTCAAAGCATCTAAAGCTTTATTCATACAACAAACAAATCCAATGAATTTGATGGGGAGGGGGATGTGATATCAAATTAAAAACATAAACTTGGCCTGCCTATGTAATACACGAACCAATTACGTCTATAGCTCTTATAGTTGCCGAGATCTCGATGTTCATACAGACGGACGAACAGACGGACATAGCTAGATCGACTCAGCTCGTCGTCCTGATCAAGAATATACATACTTTATGGGGTCTGCCACGCCTCCTTCTGCCTGTTACACACAAATGTCATTTGCACAAACTTAATAGACCCTTTTGTACTTTTTTAAAGTTCAGGGTCTAAAAAGTTAATCAAATGTATCGAACACATTGTCACCAGTTACTCTACATTACTCTTCCTAACTTTACAATTATTTACATTTTTTACTGTAGTCCTTAAATATGTATATGTATGTAACTAAATTTAAAAATTACGCACATACATAAATATTTAAGTTTAAGCATAATTCTATCTACAATAGAATTTAACAACTAATTAAAATTGATTTAAAAAATATAAATAATTGTAAAGTTAGGAAGAGTAATGTAATTGAATTCGCAATAAAATTTGCTGATTTTTTAATATAATATGTCTATACTAATTGTTAATATTAATAAAAAGGAACAAATACTCATAATAAATCAAAGCTATAGCGATCGAGCAGGTGCAATCACACACAAGCTGCAAAACACCCAGAACAACAACCATAGACCGCGTGCAGGCACAGGCAGCGAGCAAAGGCGAGCAACAAAATTCGGCAAAACCGGTTTTGCTCAGCCGACAACAACAACATACATATAAAGATTCAGAAGCAGGCAAAGCGTATACAAATTTCTGCGCTTAGACTCACAAATCTGAAATGGCAAATAGGGAAACATGAAAGTCGGCATCACAGCAGCATACATAAGCATATGGGCCCGTATACATGTACACAAATACATTGAACGGAAAAAATCGGCATGCTCGACACAGACCGTGCTTTCCGTTCGAGCGTCCATGCAAGACTGACAACACAAGCACTGCTGCCAATTCCGCTTTTTTCCCGTCAAAACTGGCTTTTTTTGAAGACCAACTGCGGGAAAAATTTGTGAATTGCGGGAAACGGGAATTCTGGCTTTTTTAGAAATTCAATTGGCTTTTTCCCGATTTTTTCTTTGTGTTGTTAACATTTAAGTACAAAATATGAAAAAGTGGCAGCTTTACGATAGTCAATTACAAACAAACCAGAAAATGTGATTGCGTATACAAAAACATCAATTTGATCAAGTGGAACAACATCAGCGACAACACAAATTTTGGTTTGAGGTGATAAACTTTAAAGATTCTGGTGGAAACAGCAGATTTTTTTGAGTTGGCAATTGTGGCCATCCAAATGTTGTGTTTGCCCTGATCAAACTCGGAAATAGAAAGGGCTTTTAGCCAGGGTAACCTAATTAAATCCAAATTAAGGAATTCGATGGGCCTCAGCACGACTTACAGCATTCTATGCATAAGGTAAAGTGTTAATTTCAAGGAAAAGATGAATACAGTATCATTATTATTTTAATATACAGATACGGTTTGCGAAGGATCGGAAAATGCTGCGTATTGAAGTGCCTGGAAATTATCTGCACATGATAGGCACTAATATGTCATACGCGAATGAGGAAGGCCAAGAAGATATTGATAAAATAATAAAAAATTTAAAAAAAAAGGTTATTTTTTGAATTTTTTTCGGTTTTTTGATCAGTTATTTTAAGCTTTTTTTGGATTTTTTAATAATTTCTTTTAGCTTTTTTTTCTATTAATCCCGTCAAAAACAGCTTTTTTTGCTGGTCAAAAGTTGGCAGCACTGAACACAAGTTGTGATGTTGGTCCAACTCAACAGAAACCAGTTTCTCATGCGCTGGCTGCTCAGTCGCATGTTCGATCGCATATGTTGCATGTTGGCTGGACCTGATCGCCGAAAAATTCATGGGACCGTTTTTTAGGCTGTTTGACACCTCTATGTATTGAATGCTTAGTGGAACTACTTTATAAAATCAATTATTTATATTTTTGTAAGGAAAAAAGTATAAACCTATTTCTCTGCAACGTTAATATTAAGAATAATCTTATACAAACATGAGGGTATTTTTAATCTGGGAAAAAGGCAGCCCTTAACAGGCAACTTCGAAAAGGTTTGTGAAAAGGCTAAAAATCGAAATCACTCGGAGTTCTGTGGCACCCAGGAAATTTTTCCGCTAAATGGGTTTTTGCTGATTCACAATCAGCGCGCTATTTCTGTAGCACCCCCGATGATATTGTTCCTTACCGAGAACCTTATTAATTGTAATATCAGTCGACTCATCAATTAATAAACTATACTTGTTGTCTCCAATGTCGTTTTTTAACTCCTCGTCATTTTTTATGGTATTTGCGCATTTGGTTCGTTGCAATTTGAGGTCTTTGGCGCCAAAATGCAAGGTGCACAACTCGCTTAGGTGCCCAACAGTATTAAATGCAGCATGCTGGGCACAGAACATTGCCAGTGCTGCTTCTTGACGCTGAACTGCAGAAGTTACAACTGGTGTAAATTTTATTTTGTTGACTTGAGCGAAAGGCACCGCATTTTGCATGTGCTGTTTTGTGTGTCCATGCGCTCTTATCTAATCGATTTTTGGATTTAAACCAGTGGTGCCCAAAACTCATATTTCCTATCACATATGCGCTTTAAGGGGCCCATCCACAGTAGAACATGTTGGCCGAGCATGTTGTGCTCGACGCAATTTTCATCGTTAGTGGCAGTGCTCGCGTACAAATTTCGTGTTGGCCGAGCCGCTCGAACGAAATAGAAATGATTCTATCTTGCTTGTGTTCGCAACAACATGCTCGACAATGGATGGCAACGCTGGCACGAACATCACTTGAATCAAACGTTTGAAGTGAAAACACGTGCGAGCGCTTTCAAAAATGTCAAAACAATTTATGCAAGAATTTATACATTGCTTGCAAAATGAGCAATCTTTGTGGTACACAAAAAGCGATTCTTATAAAAATAAGAATTTAAGGAACGCTGCGTGGGAAGTGCTTCTTAAAAAATACAAGGAGTTGGATGAGAACGCAACAATTGACACCGTGAAGAAGAAGGTCAATTCGTTGCGGGCGTCGTATAGACGCGAACTTCAAAAAATAAAAAGAAGCGAGAGATCTGGTGCCGGGGCGGAAGATGTTTACCAGCCAAGCCTCTGGTATTTCGATGACTTATCATTTTTATATGAGCAGGAGGCCTCGGTCGATGGAATAAATACATTTGATGACGGCCCGGAAATTGATATAGTAAGTATTTTTTTCAAATGAAAACAATGGTTTATTTTGCATATAAAGAACATAGTTATATATTAAATTCTATCATTCTGCCAAGATACAGCTCCAATCGTGTTAAAGTATTCGCTAAATTTATCACGAATTGCTTTGGCATCTTCAGGACAATTGCCTCCTTTCAATGATTCCAAATCGTCCATTTGATGGTTGGAATGTGTTCCTCCAGTTGAATTGGCGGGATCTGCTGCACCTCTCAAATATACTGCGCCGTTCTTCTTTGATAAATAGTTGTGCAAATAGCAGCAGCAAAGAACAATAACAGAAGCCTTTTCCGGCTCTAGAGCAATAGTATTTAGAAGGATTCTAAATCTGTTCACTATTATGCCAAATGCATTTTCCACAATACGCCTAGCTCTTGAGAGGCGGTAATTATAAATGAGCTGCTCCTTTTCCAGTTTCTGACGACTGTATGGCTTCATCAAGTTTTGTGACAAAGGAAAGGCGTCGTCCCCTACTAGTACATACGGCAGTTCATATGATAAATTTTCAATTTGGCGAGGCTTCGGAATGAACAGTGATTGCTCATCGTAACGCCTTTTATATTCAGATTGGGCAAATACTCCTGCATCTGAAGCCCTGCCATTTGCTCCAACTTCGACACAAATGAATTCGTACTGTGCGTTTACTATCGCCATGAGTACAATGCTGAAGGTCTTTTTATAGTTAAAATAAAAAGATCCAGATGATTTCGGCTTCTTTATATGGACATGTTTTCCGTCAATAGCTCCTATGCAGTTGACAAAATTCCATTGCATTTCAAAATCATTGGCAATTTCTTTCCACTCTTCTTCATTTCGAGGCATCTGAAATAATATGAAATAAAAAACGTTTTTAATTGAAAACTTTATTTTCCAGCCAAAGGCGCCGAAACGAAAGTCGGAAGAAGGATCAGAGTTCCTGCAGAAGGCAGTAGCCCATTTAGACAACTTGAATGCCAAGAAACCGAGGGATGACGCAGATATTTATGCTGAAGGGTGGGCTACAATGTTCAGGGAGCTGAGCAAGGAGCAGCAGCTATTCGCTAAGAAGGGTATAGATGAGCTCCTCATGCAAGGCCGTATGAATATGCTCTCTTACCAGGGAGTCTCAAGCATTGCCAACATACCAAATCTAAGTCCTCAAGTTCAGATGCCAATGCACGTCTATCCGCGACAGCATATGTATCAGACGAGCACTCCACTAACGAGTGAATCCAATACGAGATCGTCATTTGCGACTCATCATTCCCAGGACCAGAACACTTCAGTAATTATAACCGATAATAGGATTGTCAATCCCGCATCATTTGCTGACTTGTTCAACAGCAATGAATACGCGTAAAGATAAATATAAATAAAAAATAAATTTTACTTACCTTAATGTATGGCTTTAGCATTTTAATTATTGCTCGACATGTTTCTATAACGATTCGCCCAAGGCTCTGGGGAGAAATTCCTGTTAAGAATTTCAGGTCTTCATAACTTTGACCACTAGCCAAGAAACGCAAAGTCGCTGAAAGGCGTTCGTTCGCGCTTATTGCGTCACGCATTTGTGTGTCCTGTCTTCGGATTTCAGGCTCTACTAATTTCAACAGTTCTTCATATGTTCCACTGTCCATGCGAAGAAAGTTTTTTAAATCCACAGGAGACGTTTCTTCCAACTCCTTCAGTAGATTCGTGTGTGTGAATCTTTGCCTCTTTGCGTACCACTCCTTCATCCACATATTGTGCTTCCGTTTTTGCACTTCCTCTTTATTTTTCTTCTTTTCCAAGCAAACATTAATTGCCAAAAGTGCTATTACAGTGGCGCTGTCATTTTCCGTTGCCATGTTCACTGCTCAAAGATTTGACACCAAATGATGTTTGCGAGCATGTTGGCACTAGTTGGTGGACGAGAAAATTTTGGCTCGCCGAGCGGCTCGGCCAACATGTTCTACTGTGGATGGGCCCCTTTAAGCAACGCTGCTTTGACACATACAGTAAAATTTCTCACATGTATAGACGTCACGCTTCGTTGATTGTATGATTTTACGAACGCTCGCGTTCGGCTATTTCTTTTTTTCACAGCGCGTGCTGTGCTGCCACGCACACAAGCACACTTTGATAGTGTGAGTTTGGGCACCGCTGATTGAAACTGTATTTGTAATATTTGCATTATGCCTTGTCGCCCAGCCAGCATTTGGAATTTCGTTTTTAGAATAATCATCTAGAAGAGTCTTTTTCGAGTCGTTAAAATGATTAAAAAAGATTCATTTTATAGGCGACTCGAAAATGACTTGAAAATAACTCGAAATTGAGTCGTAAATGTTCGCAAAATATTCTTCATGAAATACCAAAAAAAAATGCAAGGCAATCGAAAATTTATCATCTTGAGGATTTAAATGTGATTTTCGTGCGTTTGCTATACTAAATCGACGTGCAGGTGGCCGAGGGACAACTTCTTATTTCGTTAATCTTTTTAAAAGGGTACTTCTCTGTACAATTTTTTTAGCGTGCGCTTTAAAATTTTCTATAGCTCGACGTTCGAAGCTAGTCTGCTACCTGCTGTACTATGGGGCATTAGCTGAATTTACAGTAGACTTGCAATACTTTCGTATCAATTGGCACAAAAAAGGACTTAATGGCCATTGTAACATTTTTTTGCCGGCTGACCAGCTGCATATTTATTTTGAGGAAAACCAAAACATACCAAATTTATCTAGACTGGCACGCGCCGCCGGGAAAAACCGCGATTGCTCTTGACTTTGAATATCTTGCCCACCGCTGCTAGGGCATAGGAGTCAAAGAACAAGGTAAAACAAATAAGTTTAAGGTATAAGGTATACGCACAACAATTGAGCAAATTGTAAAAAAAACAAGCCCAATTGTTGTTAACGAGGGAGAAATTTGTGTCTGCGTTGGAAGAAATGCAAGAATAATTAAAAAAATTATAATTTTAGGTTCAAATATATTGCTAAATCTCATATAATCTTTTCAATAAATCTTATTTATTAATTAAATGCGATTAAAATATAACTCGAAAAAGAGTCGCATGTTAGCTTAAATATTACTCAAAAATTATTTAAACTCGCTTTTTCTCAGGAAAGTTTGCAATTTAAGATTCTTTTGCAACTCCCGAACAAAATGTCCTTTATGTTGATCAGAAAGGGGACTCAAAAAAGACTCAAATTAGACCGATATTTTGCAAAAATGCTGGCTGAGCGGGATCTTTATCATCTCGGCCCAGCCAATTCTTTAAATCTGGCTCAGAAAACCAAGTTTTGCGAAACTTTTGTTTGTAATTCTCTTTAGGCATGTTATAATGAGCATTATAAACCGATAATCAAAACACAGTTTACCGCCAATCGATATACATGATTTCGATTACACTCAAATAAAGCAGTGCTGCAACTTTTATAAAAATGCTTATCGAAAGCGAAAAATAATAATATGAAAGCGATGCCACGTAGTTAAAAATGATAAATTGTCTGAGTGATTTACAAAAATTAAAAAAGGATAAAAAAGGACAGAATATAATAAAAAAAGGCATTTTTTTCGGACAGGAGACGTTTAAGAAATTATCCGGCAATGTCAGTTTAAAAAAGGACAGATCTGTCCGGAAAAAAGACAATTTGGCAACACTGCAACCAATGTTAACAATGTTTGGCAGTTAGATGTCTCTATAGTGCAACCAGATCAAGTTTGTGTTAGTTTTTTGAAATACCACAAATTTGGGGTCCCACCTGAAAAATAAACATTATGATGTGAACATATAGGCCCAGCAAAAAAGGAATGTAAGTATATGTTGTATTTAAATGGACGTCCTTTTGCAGTGTATGAGTGTGTGTAAATGGTTCTCGCGGTAAAATTGCGTGAAATTTCGCACAATGATGAAATAATTATAAAATTGATATAAAAAGCCGAAAATCGACAATTTACTTTTACACATAGAACTAAATTTCATTTTGATTCTTTTACGACCACTGCATTCACCTGTGACACTGTCACAATAACAAACTCTACGCGAGCGTTTCTGACTATGACAGCGCATTTCATCAACGAGGAATGTCAATTTGTCAATTTGTTTAAGCGCAGCTAGAATGGACCAGGTTGCTTTATGTTTACAGATACATACATGTGTATTTTAACTGTGTTTTGTTAAATCGTGATCGTCAATCGTGTTTGTCTTGTGTTCTGTCAATTTTGGATATTTGTCAACTGTTTGTTACATATATATATACAGTGGATCACATTAATATTCGGTTTTTTTTTTTTTCAACTTCAAACTGAAATAAAATGTATAATACTAAAAAACTCGGAAAGCTACAGTCGGGCGCAACCGACAGTAGGAGACCCTGTACTTTGTCTTTAATTATCATACTCATATGTTTATAAAAGTTTGCGCCGCTCGAATTTGCTCCCGATTGAGAAGATAATCGGTACCCAGGGAACACCACGGGGAGGCCACTACAATTGTAATGGGGTCACACACCAAAATACATTTGGGGACCTACGAGTCGACTTGAGTTGCTTAAAACAACTCCTAAGTTCCCCAAAAATTTACATAACAAAAACAAAATATTAAATTACTTATTAATAAACGGAAAAATAATAACTAAAATACTTTTTAAAAACAAATAAATAAATAAATAAAGGAATAAGAAAAAATAAATAAATGAAATAAAATATAAATATAATCTAGTATATGAAATAAATTAACACATAACATCTTAAAAATTAATTATTAAAATTAATATAATAATATTTGAATAGTAATAATAATAATAATCTACCTGAATCTCGCTATTTTCTATGCTAACTAATATTCCATTATGGTGGCTATATATTGCTTCGTATGTGCGCGCGTTAGCCATGCTCTATAATATCATTGAAAACGCCCAATCAATGTGAGTATCACTATTGGTTGTAGACGTATTCAAATCTAGAATAGGCCTATATCCTTTACTATCTAAAAAGTCAAAAATGCTACCACTACAGCTGTCTAGAGATCGCAGTCACAAATTAAAATCTCCTAACACAAAAGAATTTGTATCTAAAAATGAAAACCTCTGAAATAAATTGTCAAATTCTGTTTTAAAACTATTAAAAGGATAAGAGGTGTTTTATACACAATTATAAACCCTAAAGAGTTATATTTAAATACAGCAAACTCGAATACTGCAGAACGAAGATTGTTTGAATCAGCATAATATCGACCTGAAGTCAAAAGACTAGCATTCTCGAATATATCGTTCTTTACGAAGATGAGAATGCCTCTTTTTGGTCGAGTTCAATTTGCTAAAGATTCACAATCAAGTCGTATGGCACTTGTAAACCCAGGAATTTCATATGTTTCGCCTGAGAAAGTGGAAGTCTCGACGAAGCATAAAATTGAAGATCTAAGCATTAGCTGATCGGAGCAAATATCGCTAATGTGGCAATGAATGCTTTCCGTGTTATGGAAGAAGACATTGAACATGTTACTGTCGAATAGACAATTAAAATGGGTCTTTAGTGACTTACTAGTGCGAAGACTTTGTTGCTCTACTGATGACCGGGCGTCGGATTTTGGGGGAATGAATCTCCCAATAATGAAAAGGCCTGCAGCACTAGTCGCTCTGCTGCAAGCTACATATAAGGCCTCACGAATCATTCTAATTGTTGTATGGACCACAACTTTACTATAAGTCGCTCCTTGACTTTTATGAATAGTTATACCTTCTGCAGGTATAACTGGAAACTGTTTGCGGTCAATGGTTACTTGCTGATTAGCATGAAATTGAAAACTTTTTGTCGTTTTCTGAATTGGGGTCCAACAAGGCTCTAAAGTATGCGAGCATTTAGCCCGAGCATGAATTCCTACACTCTCCTCTAAGAATTTTATCCAAAGAATTTGGGGAAGATTGGATGTGTTAAAAGTAATGTCCATTAGCACACCTGAGGCTCCATTTACTAGACCATCTGCCGTATCTACATTGACCGTCATCATATACTTGGCAGTGGTTTTAAGAATAAGAGAGGTGCATAGCCCTTGAGTTCTGCACGTCTTGAACTTTTTAACAGCCTCAAGGTGTCTATTTTTAACTTCTATGCTAAGATGTGTAGCCTTAATGAAATCAAGAGCACTGGAAATATGTTGTGCAGTTGAAATAGAATTCAATTTTGCTGTGTTAAATAATTCTGTGTCCTCATTTCTATAAAACAGATGAATTGCATCATTTGGGAGCTGACTTTCGTCAGACACTCGGGATTGAAGTAAACCTATATCGTCTGACGACATGTGGCCGGAGGCCATGTTATTAAGGGCAATAGCAAAGGCTTGGTCATCTCGCTGTCGCATAATCTCTGTGAGTTCAAAAAACGTAAAACAATTCCACAGAGACGACCCATAGATAGCACTATAAGGGTCATGCGATTCAGAATTGGATTTGAAAATCCAACGATCTCCAACAGGACTAAGTTGTCGAAGATCGTCAAAGACGATAACAGAGATTCCACCGAATGGTGTATCTCTGTTATCTAAAATTTGTTTGAGGCGAGAGTCTAAGTGAGAAAACATACTGGCACTGACCATCGAAATTTCGTCAATAATAAGAACGTTGATATCGATAAATCTCGAACGAAGGGTAATTAAAGTATCGGGTCCTAAATTCTTATAGGATGATCCAGATTGATTCACGGGGAGTGAAAACAGGGAATGAAGGGTTGAGCCCCCAATTCCGAAAGCTGCTTTTCCTGTAGGAGCACACAGGAGAATTTCAGCAGTGTTTGGATCGCATCCTGGTCTACGCAAATATAATTGAGATAAGGACTGAAAAAGTGCTGAAATCAACCTACTCTTGCCAACACCTGCTCCGCCACCTACAAACTCGTATTGTCATGTCGTGCATTATGCATAACATGCGAAAAAAAAGTTTTTTGCTTTAAATTTAAAGATCGAACTATGTTCGACAAATTTTCAGGAGAAATAAATGGTGGGAGCTTTATTATTCGGACGCTATCTTCCGAATCTTTAATTGGATTATTGTTGGCATTGACATTTAAAACATTTAATTGAGAACTAATTTCAGGGAAAGCTAAAGCCCTAAACTCCTCATCTATATGTCCTGCTACCTGATCATCTAAAACTTCCTCAATATTTCCCTCAGCTTCCATGGCCCTGCTAAGCGCGTCTTCTAAATCTTCTAATACATTATATTTGCTCAAATTCTGCCTAATACTCTCTTCATTTTGAGTATAAAACTCCTCACAATTCCTTTCAACTAATTCTACCTGCTCATTTCTCCAGGGAAAATATAACATTATAAGTTCCCTGAAGTAATTCTGCCTATCAGTATGCAAATTAAAGCTCCTAAATCTGATAATTCGTGGCTTAGACCTTTTCTAACAAATCCACTCTCATTTAAAAGTTGAAGAGGTAAGCCACGTATCTCTTCAGTTTCATCGGCTTCTTCGTTGTCAGAATCTTGGCGAGCTGATCTTGACGATTTTGTAAAAATATATTGGGCAGCAAAATCGGCTAAACACACGCCGTCGAGACTATGTGGTCGCTGTTCATAATGGTCGAGTAGACCTACTACAAATACATATGTCAGTGGAATCCTGAGGCATATTTTGCAGTTGCTCCTTAGGCTTGAGCATCCTAACACGATGCTCTGGCAATAAAGTATTAATGTATACTTTTGCGTTGGTAGTCTCAGACAAACGCAAGCCTAAGCAACAATATACGGCTTCCTGAGCGGATATCTCAGTGCCTGAAATGAATTTGTGACCAATGTACTGTAGCTTTTGTTTGATGGTTAGATTGCCTTTGTGAATCTCGTCCACGGCTTCACGCATCAGTTTAGAAATACCCCTTTGCGATTTATTAATATAATTAATAATATAGCTACAGCATGCATAAGGATCCAAAACGAACTGGATGTCCATATTGGCCCTTTGCATTGCGAGAATGTGTTTATTATAAACATTAAGGTAAATAGCCGCAAAACTTCTGTTCAGAAAAATTTTTGGTTTCTTCAAACCAGATCTAATTACATATATATAATCCTCGTAACTGAGGCTCACTTGATTGTGAGAAAGAAAGTTTTCAAATATGCTTAAATGGTTGATGGTTTGCGCTTCGAAGGGAAAATTTAAAACGTTTTGATTTTTTTTTAAATTTTCGCGATGAAGAGAAATCCTTTCAAAATCTTCAGGCAAAGGCCTGAGAATTTCTGTTTGGAGCATTGGAAAATAAGGAATACCAAAGCGACAAATAGAGTTGCCTCTTACTTCACGGGTGCAGGTGTGAGTATGTTTGTGCTTTTGGTATTGCAAGTATTCAGAGAGATGTTCATCGGTTACATCAGTTGCAACAAATTGATCAATGAAGTCTATTACTGAAGAAATAGACTCAACATTGTCAAAATCCACTTTTGGCGCATCTTTTAGCCAAAACATTCCGTGAATATGAGGTGAACCTCTCTGCTGAAACTCAACTCCCCAATAATACTTGACAACGAAGTGCTCTCCGAAAATACCCCCCTGTTTCCTCATTACTTTTAGTAATTGCCTGTATCTATGATCAAAATACCTAGCACAAGTTACTGGATCAGTACGTATAAGACGTGCTTTCTCACTGGAAGGCAAGCTAGAAGCTTCATCTTCCGTAACTTGTTGCTTGTCTACATTCTTTTTAAGTAGAACAAGCAGTTCAAACCACTTAGATTCAGCAGCAGACAAAGTAATAAAGAAGGTTGGTAAGCCAAACTGATGAATCATGGCCATAACCTTCTTCTTTTCTACTTCCCAATGAGCAGGAGACGTGCGAATGCCCTTAAGAACCCTATAGCCTTCATCGTGGCGAATTAAATGATCTATATGTTCCTCATTAAGAGCATTAGAAGCTGTTACTGCGCGGGAGGCGCTGTGCTTTCTTAAGCAAATTGATGTATTATTTCTAATACTAATCAGCTCTAGCTTCTTATAATTGAAGCACAACTTATTAATTCTATACCCTCTCCTATCGAAATTTCTAAGTTCTGATCTAACTATGGTTGCAAAAGTTTCTTGAGTCATAAAGGGTTGGAAAAGACAACTCTTCAGAATCTACATCTAGAAACATATCTAGGGGTCTTTGGCCTTCGCCCGGAGCAATTATGACTCTTTGCATGGCAACACTATCGATTTGGTTATTCTCAAGCAGAGTTTCTTGACCCTCAGGATTGAGCTCCTCCTCTTCCACATTCTCTTCAGGTTGGAAAGGTACCTGAATTTCTCGAATGAGATCCTCCACTAAACCTGCATCTGCTTGAGGAGATACGAAAGGAACAGTATCGGATGTGAAATCAGTGATCCACTGTTCATTAATTCCTATACTATGCTTAATATAAAGCTCTGTTCCTATTAAAAATCTAAGTGCATCTACAATTTTAGAAGGCCTAATGGTTTCAGCAATGAAATCATGGTTATATTCCATTCTACGTCTGAGGTGGAGCTGAATTACCTCGGCTTCATGGAAAGCACGTAGGAGGGAAGTCACGATATTGCTAACCGGAATGGGAACATTAACAACACCTCCTTTAATTGCATTTTGACGGTCACAACCTAACGATTTGATAATCATAAATGGAAAGCGAGGAGAAATGAGCCTATCCTCTAACGAAGTTAGGCCTTTAAGGCAATCGGGTAGCTCGGGGAAATCTAAACCATATGAAATGGCAAATTTTGGCTTCCTACCAGATTTTATATTGCGGCTGCATGTCTTGCAGAATTAGAAAATCTCGTCAGCGGATGAAAACTGACTTGAAAGAATTAAAATTTCCGCACTATACTCGTTTTCAGTTTCAATGAAATTACGAGAAATCCTCTCAACTTGATGAGGGAACCATAGGCCTTTACAACAAAGGCAAAGTTGATCTGGACCCAGCTTAACTGTTCTATTAAAAATGCCTATTTGAGATTCTACAATCGAAAGTCTGGGCTCAATAACTTCACTAAGACGCCGAATGGCATCAGAAATTGCTTGACGCTGTAACAATCGGGAAATTCGCCGTCCTGCAGTATCAAGCGCTTGCTCAACAATCCTCCGAGCAATATTGCCCCTAGCTTGAGACCTACCTAATCTGTCCTGTTGTCTTTCTAAAATCCGGCGCTCAACATCTGTTCGTCTAACTGCTCGCTGTCGTGTGTTTTGTCTTTGTTCGTTCGTCCTAAATTGTTCGTTACTTCTACGTAATGACCGTCGTAAAACATCGGCTACTCTTTCTCTCTGTCGAAACTCTGCGTCTTCTCTTCTCTGCCTTCTCCTATTGGTATTTTGGCTCTGTTTTATAGCCGTATATCCGTATCGACCGTCTACGACTAGACCTACGCAAGCTGTCTGCCTCCCTTTCAACCGACCGTATGTCCGTATCCCGTCTACGATTAGACCTGCGTAAATTGTCCGCGTCTCTTTCGAAATTCTGTGTCTTCCCTTTTCTGTCTTCTCCTAGTGGTGTTTTGTCTGTTCAGTTGTACGTATGTCCGTATTCCGTCTCCGACTAGACCTGCGTAAGTTGTCTGTCTCTCTTTCCCCCTGTCTGATTTCTAAATTATTTCTTTTAATTGAGCGCCGATCTAAGTCCCTATATTCTTGGTCTGTTCAGCGATCTCTTTGAGCACTGGCATTTCTCTCATTTTCTAACTCGGCGTAACTACTATTTTCTCTATTTAACCTATTTCTTAATCTACGATTCGTGGACCGCTGCGAAGCAATCTAGTGATTTAAACGCGGCATGTCACCAAAATAACAACAATATTCAAAACAATATTAAATACATTTACAAATTACGAAGAAAAAAAAAAAATTACAGAATGAAATGCAATTAATAACAAATACTAAATCAAAAAATAAATAATAAAAAGGTATTTTAAAAAAGTATTTTAAATAAATTTAAAATATGAAAAAAAAAAAAAATTAATTAAAGTATATATTTATTTAGTGTCAATATTATAGAAATTAAGAAGAAAAAGGTTTAGTTAGCTTTAATAATATATTAATAATTAATTAATATATTAATAATGAGAAAACTCAATAATAAATTTAAATTGAATAATTAGTAATAAAATAAAATTGTTATGTAAACAAGTAAAATAGCTTATATCTATAAAAAATAACTTATAACCAAAATTTGCTTTTAAAATATATGTAATTAAGAAGGGTGTCCGGGCCCTTGCTATCCAAAACTTTAGCGCGTAAAAACGAAGAAAACCGATATAGACAAAATGGTTTAAGAAGGGAGGCCAGCCCCTCGCGTAGCCGAAAGTTAAATACGTAGGACCAAATCTAATCTAGAAAAGTGTATTGAAAATATGTTTGAGAAGGGAAACCGTTATTGAAATTAAATATCCGATAACCGTACCGAAACCGACTTACAATTCTCAATAAAAATATTAACTTGAAACTAAACAAAAATCACAAAAAAAAATATTTTAATTCATATAAAATGCTTTATGCGCGAATTGCCACCACTATTACTTGTGGCGCTAGATGCCACCACTATCACTTTTGGCGCTAAATGCCAAAAATGTATGTATGTATGCGTATGTGTGTAATATTAATTCGCGAACAAATTGCTATTTATTACCGATCTAATTATATAATTATGGTGTGCCTTCGTTAACACACTTAGAAATGGAATGACTTTATATTAACTACTTACTAATTATTATTAATTTTCTTTAATAATAAATGGGCGCGCGAATACACTAACACATCAACAGCACCGTCGCGGCGGCCGTAACTACACTGCTGCCCAAAATTATACGACACCTTATAAATTTTTGTTTCAGCCCTCGTAGGAGAATGAAAACACACAATAGATCAAAATAAAGTATGAGGAATAATAGAGCAAAGAATTAAGCACAAAATGTGCTATTCTGATCTTTGTTTGCATCTCTCGTTTTTAAGTAACGGTAAAAAAAGCACACACGCTTTGATTTTGGCTAGGCTGCAATTGTAACGAAATTATACGACACATTTCATTATTTTTGTATATTGTCAATATTTCTTTTTATTTTTATTTAATAATTAAATCTTTATAATTAATAAAGCCGCCTTGAGCTTTTTCAACTTCAAAAATTCTTTTAGCCATGAAATTAATTTAATTTTTATTAATGTGTTTGTGCAAGGGAGACCGTAGCCTTAAAAATTCATTTCTCAGATATTCTACGGTCTCAAATTTATTATTGTTGGCATAAACTCGCCTGGCCAAGATACCCCAGATATTTTCCATTGGATTAAGGTCAGGAGAGCAAGCCGGCCAATCCAAAACATTTCCGTAATGGTCCTCCAGAAGCCGTTGCGTGCGTGAAAAGAGGCATTATCCTGCATGAAAACAAAATATCTCTCTCTATTTTCCTCAAAAAATGGCAGAAGCCGATCCCGTAATACATTTTTGTATTCCGCGCTATCCATCCGTGGGCTTTTGAAGCACAGATCAAGCGGTCCAGACGCACGAAATGCTCCCCAAGCCATTGAGGATCCGCCTTCGAAATTGCGTCTTGAAAATAGAAGGGGTAAATCAATATTTTTCTTTTAGATTATTTTTTCTGATGAGAAAAAATTTAATCTTGACGGCCCAGATGGGTTTTGTCACTATTGGCGCGATTTGCGTAAGGATCCCCTTCTATTTTCAAGACGCAATTTCGAAGGCGGATCCTCAATGGCCTCACGCCTCGTCTTACTGATCAAGAATATATATACTTTGTGGGGTCTGACGCGCCTCCTTATGCCTGTTACATACATTTCTGAGTTGCACAAACCTAATAGACCCTTTTGTACTATTTTAAAGTACATGGTCTAAAAAAAAAACGTTTAACTCATCTTCGAATTCCTCATGAGTTTCATCAGGGCCTTCAATTTCACAAGAGGTTTATGACATCGATAGGAAGGTTATGTTTTCGAATTCGTTTTTCAAGGTACGTAGAGGAAATAACTGGATCTGAGGTATCCATTGCTCTATTGAAAACATCGGCGAAATTAACTATTCTGCTGTGCTTTCGGGCATGGTGAAGTCTGTCTTCTTTATAAATTTTGTTGCGTGATTCAGACGCTTCTTCGCCAAAGCAACCCACGGGAAGTACAGCATTTTTCATAATCTGCCTTGAATGGACAATTGTCTTATGAACAGTCGCTGTCATTGGTAGCCATTGATAATTGTCAACAATCAATTCGCCAGTTTAAAAACAAAATTGATCAAATTTGCCCAAATTAATTGGAAGTTGGCATGACAAACATATTAATATCGTTCTAAGATTTTTAATTAATTGCTGGTCAACTCCGGTAATTTTAGAAAATGCTACATAGTCGTTGAATGCTCGCGGCGCAGTGTTTCCATTATTTGTATTGCCAGATCCATTTTGTTTCGGCTTATCTATCTTTATGAATAGCCTTTTCCAAAACATGTCCTGAATATCTGTCTTCCGATCAGCCATCGTTTTCTTGTCAAAGGAAGTTATCAATCGCCATTTTTTTAAAATTAGCCTATAGCCGGCGTGCAAGATAAATTCAAAACATCTTATCCAGCTATGTAGTGGGCTTAATCCGTGCTTTAAATTGTCTAGAAGTGGTACAAACTTGAGGCACTTAAAGTTTTCATTAGCAACAAAATCCTTTGGCGTGGCTTTACATATTGGACATTCTTGAATCGATGTTGTTTCTGTTAGAGCATTAAGCATCTTTCCATCTATTACAGTTAAATAGAGTGGATATTTTATATAAATGTACTGCATGTTGCTAAATACTATTTTGCATGGAACAAGGTTATCTATTTCATTAGACCCTGTACTTTAAAAAAGTACAAAAGGGTCTATTAAGATTGTGCAAGCCCGAAATGTATGTAACAGGCAGAAGGAGGCGTGGCAGACCCCACAAAGTATATATATTCTTGATCAGGACGACGAGCTGAGTCGATATAGCCATGTCCGTCTGTCTGTCCGTCTGTCTGTCCGTCTGTCTGTCCGTCTGTCCGTCCGTATGAACACCTAGATCTCGGAAACTGTAAGAGCTAGAGACATCATATTTGGCAGTTAGATGCCCCTATAGCGCAAGCAGATCATGTTTGTTTTAGATTTTTGATACCTGCCCCCCCTCCCCCAAAAACCGCGAAAAACTGCCACACCCACAATTTTAAACATACAAACTTGTGTTTTGGCATACGATAATCTTATGATAATCTTTATCTGTTCTGTGAATTTCGGCCCGGATAATAAACACCGGAATCGGATAATAAACACCGGAGATATTCAAGATTCAATTCCTTGTACTAGGTAAGGGGGGAGCAGCGCGAGCGTATGTGTGGTTGCGTGTGACTTTGCGCTATGTGTGCATGTGTGAGTGTATGTTAGTGTGTGTGTGTGCAAAGGAAAGTACAGGGTCTCCTACTGTCGGTTGAAGCCGACTGTAGCTTTCCGAGTTTTTTTTAATATCAAGGTGTTCTTTGATAATAGTCTCTTTCGATTCTTTCAAAAACTCTAATTTCAGCGGGCGGCAAAATCCTATTGATTGTGGTGTACGATTATTCCACAATTTACTTAGCATCAATCAGTCGAAGTCGCATTACGGTTGAGGCAAATAGGGTTGAGTCTGCATCACAGGATCTTGTATCACCATACGCCTGGCTGTAATTAGACCGACCGGTACTTCCATCGAATCCATAGCTCAATATTAATTCCGCTGATAAGAAATCTGTCTGCTGTTTCATTAATTCATTTAAAATGACTTCCTCTTGGAGCACAACAATTCGAGAGGTCATATAAATTAAAAGGTCTTGCAGAGGCACCTTGGCAACAGTTTCGCTAACTTCAACTTTAGGTCTGCTTTGTTTCTTTTGGTCAGCTATATACATATTTATACAATGGATAAATGTCCGCATTTTTGTTTTTAGCATCCTCTCTAATTGCGAGATACTGTTCTTTTGACAACCTCTGATCCAAAATTAAAGCTAATGCCTCGTCTTTAGATGCTCAAATGGGCCTTTTAGCCGGATTCGTCATAAAATGCCTAACATCTCTTGCTTTTTCGGGTCTATTCGCAAGCATTTTGCGAACAGCAGCAAGATCAATCTTACCTTGTTTGCGCGCAGCTGTGCTTGCTGATCGAATTTACAAAAATACGTTGTTCTCTTGAGACTTTGATAGATCTACTGCTTGTATTTGCTGTGCTATTCTTCCTTCCAACAAGTAATCCAACTTTGGACGTCCAATTTTACGATCGTTGCTGCCATTTGATTTTCCACAATATAATTTAGTTGTGCTCAATAACCAATTTGAATGCTTCTTTTCATAATATTTTTTGTTTCGGTTGCATTTCTTCCACTTGGCATTTAAATTTTGGCAACAATTTTGGCTCTTGCTTTTTAAGTAAGGTTCATATTTTGAAACAATAATGTTTTTATTTAAGTTCCTTTTAAAAAACTCAAGAATTGCATTTCCTTGGTTAGAGTTGCCTCTCTGCATGCGCCATACGTCGAACAGCGCCGCGTTTGAAAACCCGAAGTCACCTGCAAAAATGTAATTTGCGCAGATTGTGCGGATTTATGCACATTGATACAAAGTAGCCTTAAATCACAATTAATTGTTCTGCGACATTCACTTGGACGTACATTAATGGACAATAATTGACGTTTTGTATGTCTCCGCAAAGTTAATATTTCCCAAAAAATACCTTGAAAACCATTTTCTAATTGTACAAAACATTAATAAAACACGCACAGATTAAAATATTAGTACAACCAACACATAGTACAAACCTGTACAATTGATATCCATTAAAAATATTGTATAGAAAATGTTTCACGTTATCACAATACCAATTTGAATATTAGCTGCAAAAATATACAATCTGTTAGCACGTGCTTTTCGACAGCTGTAAGGCTTAACAGTGATTGTACAAATGACATTTGTGTGTAACAGGCAGAAGGAGGCGTGGCAGACCCCATAAAGTATATACATTCTTGATCAGGACGACGAGCTGAGTCGATATAACCCTGTCTGTCTGTCTGTATGAACACCTAGATCTCGCAAACTATAAGAGCTAGAGACTCAATTTTTTAGACCCTGTACTTTAAAAAAATACAAAAGGGTCTATTAAGTTTGTGCAAATGACATTTGTGTGTAACATGCAGAAGGAGGCGTGGCAGACCCCATAAAGTATATATATTCTTGATCAGCACGGCGAGCTGAGTCGATATAGCCCTGTCTGTCTGTCCGTCTGTCAGTCCGTCTGTCTGTATGAACACCTGGATCTCGGAAACTTTAAGAGCTAGAGACTTAATTTTTTTTTTGTTAGTGTCGGGAGCAGCAGCCGCTATTTCAACTTAAATATAATTGTTTGCCAAATTCATGTATCATGTACCACTGTAATTTATCTTAAGTAGTCAACTCTGTTATTTGCTCTATGTTAACGTCTGTCGACAGCGCTGCTCGCTCTCTTTCTATGTTTTGCATAGGCTCAGCTGCAGCTTATGCATTGTCCGTCGGCAGTCGTTAAATCAGTTGATAAGTCGTTGTCAATCTATACTCACGGTTACGCGATTATTCCAGTCAATTGTTTTGTTTTTGGGCGAAGCTGACAAGCAGCCACAGCCAAAGTCGGTTATATATATAAGACATATATGCCTCGTTAATTAAAGAATTAAACAATTAAACGAACAACTCGTGTTCTCATTGACATTTGGTATAAACAGTGGCTAAAAAACATTAGTCGCTCAACATTTGGAGGCCCCGGCGAGATAGTTCTTGCTCGCATAAAACTTGTGTTTTGTTAAGTGAACATTAACAAACAACAGACAACTAAAAAGGGCATTTGTTTGTGAAGTGCTAAAATAAAAACATACAAATAAACATATAAAACGCCACAGTTCGAATTTGCATTCGCCTTTGCAAATCCGTAATTGTGCGTCTTCTTTGCACCGTTCATTCGTCGACGTTTGCGCGCTTGCGAATATCCGTTGCAGCTACGAACAGTTGCGCGCTCTTCGCTTTGGCGCGTTCGCGATCCTCTTTACGCCGTTCATTTGTCGACGTTTGCGCGCTTACGAATATCCGTTGCAGCTACAAACAGTTGCGCGCTCTTCGCTTTGGCGCGTCCTTTGTGCCGTTCATTCGTCGACGTTTGCGCGCTTACGAATTCCGCTGCAGCTACAAACAGTTGCGCGCTCTTCGCTTTGGCGCGTCCTTTGTGCCGTTCATTCGTCAACAGTTGCGCGCCTTTCGCTTTGGTGCGTTCGCTATCTGCTTTGTGTCGTTAATTCGTTTTCGTTTGCGCGCGTACAAACTGCTATAAGACAGTTGCGCGAGTCCCTTTGGCATTTTCGCTAACTCTTTTCGCCGTCTATTCGCTATTGTGCACTTGTTTATAAGTTCACTGCCCGCATACGAACAGCTGAATTTGTGACGGCCGTGAAATTAAAACAGCTGCGAAATGGAGGCAACAGCAAACTCTAATGAAGTGACACAAATTTCAAATCGCGTTCAGTTTTTTAAGCGCAAATTGCAATCTATTTTCGAAAGCCTACGCAGGCTTGATGCATCGTTAGAGCCAACCAAAACTATGACATTTAACTCAGCTGAACTTACAGTGCATTTAGAACTGCTTGATCAAACTCAAGCAGCGTTTAATTTAACCCACGGTGCTTTAGAAGAACTCCAATTTGATGAGATTGGTAGTGAATTACGCGTCCAATTTGATGAGTTGTTGTTAAATGTGAAACTACGTTTGCGTGTGCAAGCAGACATCCGCAAATCACAAATACAACACTCATCCACAATGTTGCTCGAACAGTCTACTGAGAGTTCAACAACGTATGCTGCTGAACGACCTCGTAAAATTCGGCTGCCTGAATTCAAACTACCCACGTTCTCTGGAGGATACACTGAATATGCAAGCTTCTTTTCTGTATTTGATTCGGTGATAAACAAGGATACCGAATTGAGTGACATTGAGAAGCTGCATCACTTGCGGTCATGTTTAGCTGGATCTGCGCTTGAGACGATTCGATCTCTGGACATGTCAAGTTGCAACTATTCTGTAGCTCTTGACATTTTGAATAAACGCTACAACAACAAAAGACTCGTTTTCCAGGCACACGTGAAGGAGATATTGGGCCTGAAGAAGGTGGAGGCAACATCGGCTGCAAAACTGCGTGAATTTGGAGACAAGGTGAATTCACATATGCGAGCTTTGCAAACATTGGGCAGCATGGTGGAAATTTCTGATAGCATGATAATTTACATGCTATTGCAGAAACTGGATCCTACAACTCAGTCAGCTTGGGAGGAGAATACTGTTCTGGATAAGTTGCCGACATCAGCTGATTTCTTCGAATTCCTGGATAAGAGAAGCCAAAAACTGGAGAATTTGCAATACGCTATGGCACAGCATACGCCTAGCTCTCAGGTGGGCAAGTCTAATAGTAGTAACAATAGCAGTAGAAAGGCTTTTGTCGTTGCCGAAAGCAGTCGAAGTAATTGCCTTTTCTGTGACATGTCTGGTCACGGCATATACTCCTGCACTAGATTTGGCAATCTGACACCTGCACTACGTCGCAAGGAAGTGCAGAAGCTTGCTCTGTGCTACAACTGCCTGAAGAAAGGCCATCATTCAAGAGCATGCAGTTCTGGTAGTTGCCGTACTTGCAACGGCAAACATCATACATTGCTGCATATTGATGCAGTTCAAACTGCAGATTCAGCTGTCTCCCGTAACACATCACTATCAAGCTCAACTGTTGCCATTCCGCCCCAAGCTTCCACCTCTCTTGCAGCCCAATGTCTTCATACAGATGCTGTGCTCCTTGCTACAGCTATTGTCTTTATTAAAAATCGTGCTGGCTCATACATACCCTGCAGAGCATTGCTAGACTCAGGTTCGCAGTTACACCTAGTCACATCGCAGTTGGCTCAGCAACTACAATTGAGGAGAACGCGTTCTGCAGCGACTGTGTCAGGACTTGGAGATACAAGCGTATCTACTGACGGTTTCACTGCCAATTTATGCTTGCGTTCTGAAGACCGCAACTACTCGACTACTCTCACGGCTCTTATTGCTCCAACTATTACGGACTGTCAACCCAGCGTGGCTATTAATACGGCAGATTGGACAATCCCATCAAATATCAAGCTGGCCGATCCTGCGTTTAATAAGCCACAGAGAGTGGATTTACTTATCGGTGCCAGTTTATTCTTCGAGCTGTTGTGTGTCGGGCAAATAGAGTTGGGTCCGCGTTTGCCACTTTTGCAGAAAACTCGACTTGGTTGGGTCGTATCTGGTGGTGGTCAAGGATCGCAAAGGACTTCACGGTTTACCAATTGCATTGCATCCACCGATGAAGCCGTTCAAAATGATGTGCGTTTAGATGAATTGGTCCGGCGATTCTGGGAAATTGAAGGTCTGGAGGAAGCTACAGTAAAGGTTAGCAAGGAGGAGGCGCAGTGCGAGGATCATTTTGCAAGGAATTTCTATCGGCTCCCATCTGGTGAATACTCCGTTCGCCTGCCTTTCAAGATGAATGCGGATTTACTAGGAGAATCGTATACGCAGGCATATCGACGATTTCTCAACCTAGAGCGCAAGTTGGCAAGACATCCGCATCTGAAGGAGCAGTATGCTGACTTCATCCACGAATATCTTCGATTAAACCACATGTCTCGCGTTGATCCTGAGCTACTTCGATATTGTAAATACTTCCTGCCGCATCATTGCGTCATAAAGGAAAGTAGCACAACCACGAAGCTTCGTGTAGTGTTTGATGGCTCAGCGTCAACCTCGTCCGGACACTCTCTAAATGAAGTGATGATGGCAGGACCCGTTATACAACCAAAGCTACTACATATTCTGATTCGATTTCGTACATATCCGGTTGCCTTGACAGGAGACATATGTAAAATGTACCGATGTGTTCGAGTTAGCTCACCGGATAACTATTATCAGTGTATACTATGGCGCGAAACACCTGATAAGGAGCTAGATGTGTATAAGTTGGATACCGTCACTTATGGTACTAAGGCTGCATCCTTTCTATCGGTGCGCGCAATGCATCAACTGGCCCATGATGAAAGGAATTCATTTCCTGTTGGATCTGAGACAGTCCTGCGTGACTTTTACGTTGACGATCTTATCTCGGGAGGAGATTCGGAATCACAGGCCATTGACAAAATGAAGCAAACTGCTGGCATATTAGCTCGAGGAAACTTCAAACTTAGAAAGTGGTGCTCCAGTCATCCGAATGTTCTTCGAGGTGTAGCTGAAGAGGATAAGGAGAAGTTCGTGAAGTTTGATGATGACAGCAACATAACCAAAACACTTGGACTTGCTTGGGACCCTGCATCTGACCATCTTCTCTTCTCATTATCGGCAATACAACAATTGCACAAGCCGTGTAGACGTTCGGTACTTTCAGCCCTCGCACGATTTTACGACCCACTTGGACTCCTCGGCCCAGTTATTGTTAAGGTGAAAATATTCCTTCAGCAGCTCTGCAAGGATAAGTTGGAGTGGGATGAAAGTCTTCCAGTGGCTCGAAGTACAGCTTGGGATGAATTATGCAGCAGCTTTCAAAACGTTCGCCATTTATCATTTCCAAGATTTCTGCTCGTTCCAGGTGCCGATCTGGAAATACATGGTTTCTGCGACGCTAGCCTGGACGCATATGGAGCTTGCGTGTATGTGGTGTCTAAAGGTCATGTACCCGCTGCTCACCTCCTTTGCGCAAAATCTAGGGTTGCTCCACTGAAGACACTGTCAATTCCGAAGCTTGAATTGTGTGGAGCTACTCTGCTCGCTAAACTGATGCACGAGATCAGGAACATAGGCATCTTCAATGCGCAATACTTCTGTTGGTGCGATTCATCCGTAGCCTTGGCATGGATACACGATGAACCTTACCGTTTCAACGTTTTCGTGGCTAATCGAGTGGCATCGATACAGGAACTGACGACCAACATGAAGTGGCTTCATGTTCCTACTGCTTCAAATCCGGCAGACATTATATCCAGAGGTGCCTCTCCTGACGCTCTGATTGACTCCCTGTGGTTTCATGGTCCATCCTATCTACAAGGCAATGAGGCTGACTGGCCTGCATGCGGCACACCTGAAAAATCGACGCTGGAATTACGTAAGACTGCACTGCTGGTGTTATCCCCTCATGATGATATAACACAGAGCTGCAAATACGTAAACTGCTTCAAGTCCATGCAACGAATCTATGGCTACATCTATAAGTTCATCAATCGCATACGGCGCGCTGATCTTACGGTTGCAGACATTCATCACGGAACTCGTCTCCTACTTCGAGTTGTTCAATTGGGAAATCTATGGGAAGATATAAAGGAGCTACGTGCAAGAGGCGTAGTTAAAAGGTCTAGTTGCATTGCTTCACTATCACCGTTCATAGATGAATGTGGACTCGTGCGCGTAGGTGGCCGGCTGACGAATTCATCCCTGCCATTCGATGCCAGGCATCCAATAATTCTGCCTAAACGTCATGCAATCACACACGCTTTAATCGACCACGCTCACAAGGTGAATCTGCACACTGGATCACGAGCCTTGTTGGCTAAAATTCGACTGCAGTATTGGCCAATTGGTGGGCTAAAGACAGTGTCCAAAGCTGTCAGTAGATGTGTAATCTGCTTCAGAGCCAAGCCAAGATTTCTGGAGCCAATCATGGCGCATCTACCCAGCGCACGCCTAGAACCAGTTCGTCCATTTGCCGTCACTGGGATCGACTATTGTGGACCCTTCTACTACAAGTCTGAGGTTCGCAATCGACCTCCCATCAAAGCGTATATAAGCGTGTTTATATGCTTCACAAGCAAGGCCATACACATGGAGCTTGTCAAGGATCTGTCCACACCAACGTTTCTCAGTGCCCTAAAACGCTTCATTTCACTTCGAGGAAAGCCGAGCCAAATCTGGACTGATAATGCGACCAATTTTGTCGGTGCAAGGAATGAGCTAGTGGATCTGAAGCAGCTCATGTTGAGCGATCAACACATGGCAGCTATTCGCCGATGGTGCTTGGACGACGATATCGAGTGGAAATTTATCCCACCACGCTCACCGCACTTTGGTGGTTTGTGGGAGGCCGCAGTTAAGACAGCGAAGCATCATCTTTACCGATCGATTGGCAGCTCTCGTCTCGACTTTGACCAATTGCGCACGCTTGTTTGCCAGATCTCGGCAATCATTAACTCTCGCCCTCTGCTCTTAATTTCAGAAAATCCAGAGGACTTAGATGTTTTGACGCCTGCTCATTTGCTGCTTGGTGGTCCGCCGACAACCATTATCGAGCCTGACCTATCGAAGCTCAATTATGATCGACTAGATGCTTGGCAGCGCGTTGCACATCTGCAACAGGTGTTCTGGAGCCGCTGGCGTGAAGAATACCTCACACTTCTTCAGCAGCGGTCCAAATGGCGCACTCCTACGCGATCCCTGCAGCTCAACGATGTCGTCCTCGTGAAAAACGAGAACGTGCCCCCGATGCGCTGGCCACTAGCAAGAGTGGTTGCGCTCATTCCTGGGAACGATGGTGTATCCCGAGTAGCAGACCTGAAAACTGAATCTGGCATCATCAGACGAGCTGTCAACAAACTGTGCCTGCTGCCCCTTTCTGATGTAGTTGAAAGACAGGCTTCCAACGGGGGGAGTATGTCGGGAGCAGCAGCCGCTATTTCAACTTAAATATAATTGTTTGCCAAATTCATGTATCATGTACCACTGTAATTTATCTTAAGTAGTCAACTCTGTTATTTGCTCTATGTTAACGTCTGTCGACAGCGCTGCTCGCTCTCTTTCTATGTTTTGCATAGGCTCAGCTGCAGCTTATGCATTGTCCGTCGGCAGTCGTTAAATCAGTTGATAAGTCGTTGTCAATCTATACTCACGGTTACGCGATTATTCTATTCAATTGTTTTGTTTTTGGGCGAAGCTGACAAGCAGCCACAGCCAAAGTCGGTTATATATATATGACATATATGCCTCGTTAATTAAAGAATTAAACAATTATAACGAACAACTCGTGTTCTCATTGACATTTGGCATAAACAGTGGCTAAAAAACATTAGTCGCTCAACAGATGCTTTGCATGTTTGGTGCGAGTTGCAGCCCAATCGGATAATAAACACCGGAGATATTGGACAAAGAATTTTCAGTACTAGGCATTTGGCTAAGGGAGGGGGGAAGCCGCAGCGTATGCGGGCACTAGGGCGTATACGTGATTATTGATTGTGAGTATGAATTTCTGTATGAGTATTGGTTATTGTTATCATTTGCGTGTATATTTGTATGTATAAGTGTATGTGTGTATGTTGTGAGAGTGCGCGCGTACTTTTCTTACAGTTTGGCATATTT
>JAWNNL010001194.1:0-37901 GCA_035045005.1 Liodrosophila aerea
AATAATTTAAATGTAAAATGCTTTTCAGTTGACTAACATTACGCCAAACATATGTTAAAGAGCTTTTAAAGCTCATTTGAGCTTTAGTGGTTCTTTTGTTTTGGTATTCACACGGAATTGTTTTTTTCGCGCGTAAAATTTTCTTAAGGCGTTGTGTGATCTGCTGTGATTAATTAAAGTGAAAATTATCGAATGTACATAGTTGGTAATTTTTTTCCTTAAAGGTAGGTTTATTTACTGACAAATTCTTGATTTAGTTTTTTGAATGTGTTAATATTGTGTGCTGAAGCAGTAAAAAACCTATACGTGTCTTGAGACACGCATGGGTCTTTGCGCGTATTTTTTTTTTTGGTGCAGCTCATATACAACTACATTCAATTGTCTGATACAAACATGTTGTTTTTTGTTAGAAATAAATTTGGATACATCATTCACATCAGAAAAGGAGTTATGTCTGAACTGATACGGAAACGCTACAAATTGTCGGATTTATCTGATGAGCAACTTTTACAAATGTTTGATTCAGTGAAGTCCGACGATGAATTGTCCATTGAATCAAATGAAGATGAAGACGATGATTTTGATGTGGAAAATGCGCTGAATGCAGCACTAAATGATGCCCACACCGTGGATTTGACCTTTGACTTAAATGCGTACCAAATTGTTTGCCAAGAACGTACGGTGGAGTCCAATTCTGGAACAAAAAAATTTAAAATGCGACGATTATCGTTACCTTCAATTGAAAATGAAGGCCCGAGTGATAGTCCGTCTTCTGGTGGATTTAATGGCTCGGGTAAGAAGTGCGGATTTGTATGTGATTGAATTAAAATAAGGTATTCATTTTTATAGATATTGACTCAATATTGAAGGATCCTGGCAAGGAAACATGGCGACATCAATCAATGGTGTTGCATGTTAATGAAGTTGCGTTGCGTGGAGACGCTTCCCTTACGGCTGACCTTATGGATCTTGAATCTCCACTACAACTCTTTTGCTATTTTTTTAGTGAAGACATCGTTAATTTGATAGTCCAGGAGACAATGAATGCAGCCCATACAGCAGACATCACAGGCAAATTCAAGACGACGGTTGATGAAATGTACAATTACATGGGTATATTAATTTTTATGTCACTTTACCGATACCAAAATTTAAAAAGTTACTGGGGAAGAAATGCTTTTGCGTCAGTACAAAATTGTATGGCACGCAACAAATTTGAATTAATTAAGCGCTTTTTCACTCTTCGTGATGAAAGTAAAAGAATTAAGAAAGGACAACCTGGATATGATCCTCTGTACCGCGTTCGCGTACTGGTGGTCAGCCTTAACCAAAGATTTGATACTGTGCCAAAGCAAGCTCGCCTTTGTGTGGATGAGCAAATGTGTAGCACTAAAATGGCGCACCACTTACGGCAATATATGTCCCAATAAGCCTCACAAGTGGGGCATAAAATTTTTTGTATTGTGCGACACGTTCGGCTATGCATATCGATTTGAAATTTACAGCGGAGCAGGAGACAATGTCATCTTGACAGGAAGGTACCCAGGATTACTTTTGGTGCATCGGCTAATATTGTTATACGATTAACAAAAACCGTAGAAAGTTTTAAGCACCATATTATATATTTCGACAACTTTTACACATCGTTACCTTTGATGGTATATCTTCGTGTCAAAAGTATTTACAGTATCTTGGTACAGTGCGTGTAAACCGTATCCCGAACTGCAAGCTACCAAATGATGACGCTATCAAAAAAATGCCAAGAGGTTTTATGGATGAGTACGTTGGCACATCCTATGGTGTCCAATTAAGCAACGTATTATGGAAAGACAACAAGGCCGTGCGCTTGCTCTCCACTTATGTTGGTGTCTCTCCTTTTGCCAGGACAAATCCGCATGATGAAATTTCAAGAATAGCTCGATATGAAAGAAAAGCTAAAAAGTTCATTGATGTTGATTGCCCACAAATAATACGCGAATACAATGCACATATGGCCGGCGTAGATTTAATGGATGGGATCTGATGGGCCGTTACCACATAAAAGCAAAAACTCGAGGCAGTGCGACTCGAATTTTTTATCACTTGATAGACATGGCCACAACAAACGCGTACGTTTTATATAAACGTATACGGAAAACAAAAAGAGAAAGAAAACAACATATCTGGCAAACCCCTTGAACTCCCAGATTTTCGTGAAGCAATTGCTGCTGGCTTGGTATCATTTAAAAAAAAAGGAAATCCAGGTCGACCTCGCTCTATCCAAGGATCACCGCTATCTCAGCAACCTTCACCAGGAAGAGCAATGCAATCTCCAATCTCTCGACAACTTTCCCGGCAAGTATTGAAACTTGGTCAAAAAGCCATACATCCCATTTCGGACTTACGGTTTGACCAGTTAAACCATTTTCCACTTTGGCTAGAACGTAAAGATCGTCAGAGATGCCTGTAAATTTCGCAAAATATCTCAAACCCAATGTATATGTTCGAAATGTAAGCTTACAATTATGTTGCACGTCTTTAAAGAATTGTTTTGCCGAATACCACAAGAAAACAATAAAACAAAACCCATAGTAAAAATTCTTTTTGTGAACAAACTTTTTACGCTCAAAGTCCCAAGCGTGTCTTGAGACACTTATCCATACATGGCTACTTTTTAAAATAAAGGGAAAAATTGAGCACAACAATTTTTTCTTAGGTATATGGCGGCTCCTGAGCTCAAAAAATGTGTAGGTGCTTTTGTTTACCTGTAAGATAGCCATATATGGATAAGTGTCTCAAGACACGCTTGGGACTTTGAGCGTAAAAAATTTTTTTACAAAAAGAATTTTTACTATGGGTTTTGTTTTATTGTTTCTTGTGGTATTCTGCAAAACAATTCTTTAAAGACGTGCAACATAATTGTAGCTTACATTTCGAACATATACATTGGGTTTGAGATATTTTGCAAAATTTACAGCATCTACGATCTTTACGTTCTAGCCAAAGTGGAAAATGGTTTAACTGGTCAAACCGTAAGTCCGAAATGGGATGTATGGCTTTTTGACCAAGTTTCAATACTTGCCGGGAAAGTTGTCGAGAGATTGGAGATTGCATTGCTCTTCCTGGTGAAGGTTGCTGAGATAGCGGTGATCCTTGGATAGAGCGAGGTCGACCTGGATTTCCTTTTTTTTTAAATGATACCAAGCCAGCAGCAATTGCTTCACGAAAATCTGGGAGTTCAAGGGGTTTGCCAGATATGTTGTTTTCTTTCTCTTTTTGTTTCTGTATACGTTTATATAAAACGTACGCGTTTGTTGTGGCCATGTCTATCAAGTGATAAAAAATTCGAGTCGCACTGTCTCGAGTTTCTGCTTTTATGTGGTAACGGCCCATCAGTCCATCCATTAAATCTACGCCGGCCATATGTGCATTGTATTCGCGTATTATTTGTGGGCAATCAACATCAATGAACTTTTTAGCTTTTCTTTCATATCGAGCTATTTTTGAAATTTCATCATGCGGATTTGTCCTGGCAAAAGGAGAGACACCAACATAAGTGGAGAGCAAGCGCACGGCCTTGTTGTCTTTCCATAATACGTTGCTTAATTGGACACCATAGGATGTGCCAACGTACTCATCCATAAAACCTCTTGGCATTTTTTTGATAGCGTCATCATTTGGTAGCTTGCAGTTCGGGATACGGTTTACACGCACTGTACCAAGACTGTAAATACTTTTGACACGAAGATATACCATCAAAGGTAACGATGTGTAAAAGTTGTCGAAATATATAATATGGTGCTTAAAACTTTCTACGGTTTTTGTTAATCGTATAACAATATTAGCCGATGCACCAAGATCTGGGTCCCCCGTCAAGATGACATTGTCTCCTGCTCCGCTGTAAATTTCAAATCGATATGCATAGCCGAACGTGTCGCACAATACAAAAAATTTTATACCCCACTTGTGAGGCTTATTGGGCATATATTGCCGTAAGTGGTGCACCATTTTTGTGCTACACATTTGCTCATCCACACAAAGGCGAGCTTGCTTTGGCACAGTATCAAATCTTTGGTTAAGGCTGTCCACCAGTACGCGAACACGGTACAGAGGATCATATCCAGGTTGTCCTTTCTTAATTCTTTTACTTTCATCACGAAGAGTGAAAAAGCGCTTAAATAATTCAAATTTGTTGCGTGACATACAATTTTGTACTGGCGCAAAAGCATTTCTTCCCCAGTAACTTTTTAAATTTGGGTATCGGTAAAGTGACATAAAAATTAATATACCCATGTAATTGTACATTTCATCAACCGTCGTCTTGAATTTGCTTGTGATGTCTGCTGTATGGGCTGCATTCATTGTCTCCTGGACCATCAAATTAACGATGTCTTCACTAAAAAAATAGCAAAAGAGCTGTAGTGGAGATTCAAGATCCATAAGGTCAGCCGTAAGGGAAGCGTCTCCACGAAACGCAACTTCATTAACATGCAACACCATTGATTGATGTCGCCATGTTTCCTTGCCAGGATCCTTCAATATTGAGTCAATATCTATAAAAATGAATACCTTATTTTAATTCAATCACATACAAATCCGCACTTCTTACCCGAGCCATTAAATTCACCAGAAGACGGACTATCAGTCGGGCCTTCATTTTCAATTGAAGGTAACGATAATCGTCGCCTTTTCAATTTTTTTGTTCCAGAATTGGACTCCACCGTACGTTCTTGGCAAACAATTTGGTCCGCATTTAAGTCAAAGGTCAAATCCACGGTCTGGGCCTCATTTAGTGCTGCATTCAGCGCATTTTCCACATCAAAATGATCGTCTTCATCTTCACTTGATTCAATGGACAATTCATCGTCGGACTTCACTGAATCAAACATTTGTAAAAGTTGCTCATCGGATAAATCCGACAATTTGTAGCGTTTCCGTATTAGTTCAGACATAACTCCTTTTCTGATGTGAATGATGTATTCAAATTTTTTTTTAACAATAAACAACATGTTTGTATCAGACAATTGAATGTAGTTGTATATGAGCTGCACCAACAAAAAATACGCGCAAAGACCCATGCGTGTCTCAAGACACGTATAGGTTTTTTACTGCTGCAGCACACAATATTAACACATTCAAAAAACGAAATCAAGAATTTGTCAGTAAATAAACCTATCTTTAAGGAAAAAAATTAACAACTATGTACATTTGATAATTTTCACTTTAATTAATCACAGCAGATCACACAACGCCTTAAGAAAATTTTACGCGCGAAAAAAACAATTCCGTGTGAATACCAAAACAAAAGAACCGCTAAAGCTCAAATGAGCTTTAAAAGCTCTTTAACATATGTTTGGCGTAATGTTAGGCAACCGAAAAGCTTTTTACATTTAAATTATTTTGATCCGATTCCGATATATTGAGAATAATGCAATAAGGGTCTTGAGACACGCTTGCGCCTTAGAGGGATATGTTGACGATATCATCATTCCAGCAAAATCCGAGGACGAGGCGATATCAAACCTTGAAGAAGTTCTTAGGCAATGTGCCGAGTATGGACTGGTCATTAATCTCAAGAAATGCTGCTTCTTGATGAGAAAGATTGAGTTTCTTGGCCACGTCATCGAAAACCAAACGATAAGCATTTCTGAAACAAAGACGAAGGCTTTTACCCACTTTCCGATACCAACGAGTCAGAAACAGTTGCAAAGTTTCCTAGGCTTAGCCGGCTATTTTCGAAAATATATACAGAATTTTGCGATTAATTCCAAGCCGCTAACGGATCTTATGAAACAAGATGTCAAGTATTGTTTCAACGAAGAGCAAATCACGTCTTTTAATATTCTTAAAAAATGTATTACAGAAAAGCCTGTATTAAAGATATACAACCCCCAGCACGAGACCGAACTGCACACCGACGCCTCTATCGATGGTTTCGGAGCAATCTTGCTGCAAAAGTCACCCGAAGACGGTCTAGTACACCCCGTGTATTATATGAGTAAGAAGACCACAGACGCAGAACGAAAATTTACGAGTTACGAACTTGAAATATTGGCGGTCGTAGAGGCTCTTCGCAAGTTTCGTGTGTACTTGTTGGGCATACACTTTAAGATTATAAGTGACTACAATGCGTTTACAAAAACTATGGACAAAAAGGATGTCTGTGCTAGAGTAGCCCGCTGGATCATGCTACTACAAGATTTTGACTATGAAATCGAGCATCGAGCTGGCACACGTTTACGACACGCTGATGCGTAGAAACCCTGTCATGATAATCCGAGACGATGGATTACATGCCAAATTAAATAACCTACAAGTAGAAGACGACGAGCTGAAGGCAATCATAGATGTCCTGGCGGAGAAGACTACACACAACGCTTACTTTATGAAATCTGGCCTTCTTGATAAACTAGTAGGCGATAATGAGCTCATAGTAGTACCTTTATCCTTCCAGCGTGAGATAATCAAGAGAGCACATGAACGGGGTCATTTCTCAGTCAAGAAGACAAAGGAACTTATTCGGAAAGATTACTACATATCAAAAATCGACGAGAAAATTCAACGCCAAATAAGATGCTGCTTGCCATGTGTTGTGTCAAATCGAAAACTTGGCAAAAAAGAAGGGGAACTACACCCACTGTCGAAAGAAGAGGTTCCATTGCAAACGCTCCACATCGATTTTCTTGGGCCTTTGCAATCTACCCATAAGCAATATAAGCACATCTTGGTTATAATTGATGGGTTCACCAAGTTCTGCTGGCTATATCCAACGAAGACGACTGCTGCAAGAGATGTTATAGAAAAGTTGCAATCACAAAGCTTCATTTTTGGCAATCCTATGAGAATCATATCCGACAGAGGATCAGCTTTCACATCAGAGGAGTTTAAGGATTACTGCACAAACGAAAACATCCTACATCACGCCGTAACAACTGGTCTGCCACGAGCGAATGGACAGGTAGAGAGACTCAACGCTGTTATCATCCCTGTATTGGCCAGGCTGTTCATAGAAGATCCTTCAAAATGGTACCAGTTCGTTAACAAAGTTCAGCAAACAATAAATGCAACGTACTGCAGAAGCACGAATACAACGCCTTTCGAGTTACTTGTTGGTGTAAAAATGCGGACGAAATCAGATGTCGATGTCAGCCGGATAATCCACAATGAGATGGTAGAGAAGTTCACCGACACTCGAGATGATCTACGTAAGCACGCTAAACAGCAAATAATTATCATGCAAGACGAGAACAAGAAAGGGTATAATTTGCGACGTAAACCTGCACCAAAGTACAAGATTGGTGATGTGGTGGCAATCAAACGAACACAATTTGGTGGTGGACTTAAACTAAAGCCAAAATACTTAGGCCCGTATCGCATCACTAAGGTCAAGCCCAACGACACCTACGATGTCAACAAAGATGCGTTATTTGGCGAGGGTCCCAAGAATACAACCACATGCGCTGAATACATAAAACCATGGATTTCAATTCAAGACGACGACGACGACACATTCGGGACGAATGAATAGAAGGATGGCCGAGTTGTGGGATTGGGCAAGAGACTAGCAACGCCACGAGGTCGACAGCCTGGCAACGCCACCAAGCCAACAGTCTGGCAACCGTAGAATGTATAGAAAGAGAAGCGGCAGTTTTGAAACGCAACACGATGGCGAAAAGAACTAAAACGACGTTTTGACGAATACAACGACGGAATTTATATTTTGTTTGAATAATTTCTTTGAGTACACTTAATATCATTTTCTCTTACTTAAACATTTTATTTTAAATAGTATAACATAAAAAACAAACACTGAATGTCTTGTTAATAAAAGTTAATTACCACATATATGTATATGTTTGGTTTTATGTATTGTTACTTTAAGGAGCTAGTGCAATTTATGTATGTGTTTGGTTTATATATTTTTACTTTAAGGGGCCGATATCAGTATATCAGTACAAGAATTGTGCAATTAGTATATTTTGAACGACAGTGGGATCATGCGAATAACCACCACTGTTTCGTTTCGCTAGCTTTGTCTATCCGCGCAACAGCTGATCGGAGAGCTGCTTAAGCAAGGCTTGTGTTGTTGTCGGTGTACGAACTGTGCTGGCTTAGCTGGGGGGTGTAACATTTTCTACCCCACAGCTATAGGCTCTCTACTGAGATGATGATCTTTTGGTACGGTGCTCATTCGGAGAGATGGGGTGGGTCTTGTCGGCTGAGAAACCGTTTCGCACAAGCGTTTTAATTAGGACCTCAGACTTATTAGACATAGCTAATTAATCAAAACTCAAATAAAAACAGGGGGCAGCATTAACAGGACAACAAAAGAAAAGAAAAACAAAAATTGCTAAATCACGGGGGAATCTAAAGGTGATAATCGATCCCACAAATTCTGTACCCTCCCAACCATGATCCTAAGGAAATATTATTGCTAGGATCCCATAACAATATATTACCTCATCAGTTACCTTGCCTCAGGAAATTACAAAAGTATTAGATCATTTTAAACATTAACAATAGTTCATTTATTTAACATTATTACTTAATTTATATATAAAACCTAACGAAAAAAAGTGCCAATAATTATTGTTATCTACAGTATTGCATACAATTATACTTTCAGATACAGATTAAAAAAACAAAATACTAATAAGAGAGAGAACTCATCAACATATGGGATTAGCTAAGACACCAACTATACAAAAAGGGCAGCGCTACAGCTGATTACGTTGGCGGTTGTTGTGTTCTTTTTAGTGGGGCTTGTGTTGTTTCGTTTTCGTTTTACATTTGCTAAATGTGTTCGCTTGTTGTTGTAATAGTGCCAATAGAAATGTGTGTATTTTAAATTGTATGGTAATTATGTTTAAAAACGATTAAAATAAGAAACCAGTTAAATTAAAAGGACAATTGAAAATGAAAAAAAAAACTTTATAAAAATCACAACAAAAAAAATAAGAAAATAAAAATATAAAAGGGTAAAAATGGAAATTGAAAATAAAACCAAAAAAAGGGACCAAATCAAATAATTAGAAATATCAAATATGGCAACCGATAATCCCCACAGGGTGTTCACACACTTGCTCTGTTGACTAATCAGCAGGGAAACTGATATAGGCAACCTGTGTGGAGTACATACATATGTACATTAATGTAAACGTTTAATAAAATTCAGCGAAATAACCAATGCACATAAATATATGCCGGCAGACAAACAAATATGAAAAAATATAGAAAAAGGTTAACTTACCACAGTTCGGTGAAAGGCCTTCCAACGACGGATTAAGTGTGTGTTTTACTGTATGTGGAGTGTTGTGTTAAACACTAGTTTTGTTTCACTTTGTTTGTTTGATCACTTATTATGTTTGATTGGTTTTGTTGGTTTTTTTGTGGTTTTTCTTTTTTGTTGTTGTTGTGTTTCAGTATAATTGTGCAAAATTTAATAGAACACAGGAGTTTGAACCCTATTACAACAACATGCTCTGGCCCTGCACTAGTTTTTGTTTTTGTGGATTTTTACGTTTAATGGCACTGTAATTAAACTAATACACCTATCACTCTAACTTTCTCCAATTGGCACTGCCTGGATGGGCCGTCTTCGGCGGGAGTCTGCCTGCTGGTTCTGGCCAGTTCGATCAGCTGATCGTATTCAACCACACCCCGGCAAAAAATAAGCCCACACCCACTGGTGCTGTCAAAAATGTAGCACTTCTGAACAGTGTGGTGTGGCTCATGCGGGGGCGGGTATCTAACGAGGAAAAAAGTTATTAGCCTGGTGAAAAAAAAAAACAGCGTAGGCTATCTTACATTTGCTGGTGGAGGGAACGCTATTGGGCTGAACGGGTTCCTCTTTCCGTTCTTCGGAAGCGCGGATGAGCGGGATCACTCAAGTTAGGGGCGTGGCAAGAATTACGTCGGATTTTTGTTTGTTGTTTCCGGCTGCGAGTCGCGAATAAAAAAATGTGTCGCGGGCCAATTGTTGGCCAGAGAGCTCGTGCGATAATTAAGTAAGCCGATCGATCGTTGGTATATGTAGACTTAACTTTTTTTTCTAATGACCGCGAATGAAAAATTGACGACTAGCGCGTACCGCTGCCCAGAGTGAAAAGTGGGATGAATCCGCGCCTTGGCCTTTTTATAGGGACAGAAAACAACGGGTACTCTAGCTTAAAGATGGCTGTGATTGGACTCTCCGGGGTCTTATAATTACAGGATTTGGACATCATGGGGGACCTACACTGTAATTCGGTCTAACACATACATCAAACAAATATTCCCACTACTTGTATGTATGCTCTACCACCGCATTCCCCTTCGAACATAGCGATCGAACATGTGCCGACGTACATATTGCGTGAGTTCGAACATGTTGCTTGCTTCGCTTTGCATGTTGCTAAAGTCGTTTTGGTTATTGCTAGCGCCGTTTTAGCTGTTGCTAGCTCTGTTTACATGTTGCGAAGATCGACAATGTTGCTAAGGCTTGCGAATGGGTTTCTGATTATCTGCGAGCATTACAGAACCGAGTAAAAGGAAAACGAACAAACTACACTCTAATATTCCAATAAGAACAATTAAGCGGGAAATTATGAAAATTATTAAATAAAGATAATTAAATAAGGAATTATAGAAAATGAAATAGCAAAAAAAATGAATTTAAAGAACAAAAATTGTTAAATAAAAATAACTGGTTAATGAGCGTTAAATTTTGGCAGAAAAAAAATTTTTAACTAAGTATAAAAAAACACTATTAAAGGTTTCCAAATTCAATGGAAAATCATAAGTTGCAATATAATAAAATGTATGGGTATAACTACATACAGACGCAGGCAAAGCAGAATAGACTGGTAGGGAGCAAAAACACAAAAAAAGGTTTGACTCACTCTGCATGCGATGAAAGGCCTTCTAACGATGTATGTATGTGTGTATTGTTTATTATGTTTTTATTTCACTCCGGCTGTTTTTATTGGTATTTTTTACACAAATTATGTTGTTGTTGCTCTTGTTGTTCTTTTCATATGTTGGGGGGACAAATAATAATTTTCACTGCATTTGGGCAGTCTTTATACTTAGTTTAAAATATTTTTAATTACCCGCAATCACTTATTGGATTGATGGGGGTTTCACTCCACTACAACAACAACCTTTTGCCTTTAAAAATTTTTACCCTTTTTATATACTGATATCCGGGTTTTGCACATTAAAAAATAGGTTTTATACAAGAAAAAAAAAAACGGGTTATTAAACGCGATTGCGAACGAGTTGAGGGCAGCGGCGAAGAGACTGGCTTCTGACGTTGTACGGTGATAGCTTAAAAGCTCCGAGCTTTTTCTGCTAAGTGAACTCAGCTGAGCTATGTCTTGTTAGGCTTTGGACTTTAGACTGAGGAGTCTGGGGCTTTTGCGGGGGGAACTATGTCCCAGGGTGCCACTAACCTACTGGAGCAAGCTCAACAGCGGTGTGGATTTTATTCTGGCAGAAAGAAATATCTTGTTAGTTTAAGATTAGACGAGCTAGTCTTAGCTAATGCTTACTTTTAGACACTTTGGTCTCCGGAACTGTTTCCGTTGCCTTTTTTCCCTTTTGCTTCCCAGCCGGTTCCATGCGATTGTTACAATATAATCCCAGCGGTGCCTTCTCACCCAGTAATGATTGTGTTGCCGGTTCGCAACCGATGATACTCAATTACTGGTGGCGCAATCGCGGTGAAGGCAGCAAGGGAAAAATAAAATTAATCCGTTGCTATTTTAATGGCGTTTAATGTAGCGGAGGGAGCTGACCGACGTGCAAGTAACCTGGGCAGATCGTTCCAGAAAAAGTGACCAGAACTCTCCGGAGGGCTTTTTATATGGAAACTTTGGAGAGAGTGGCTCAAAGATGGCGTTCTGTTAACTCCGAAAGAGCATATTTTAGGTCTTTGGCCACGGTAACGGACAAGTGCAGCATTTGTCTGCACTCCCACACACATATAGAGGCTAGCATTAGCAGCTTATCCGCGCTTGCCTACCTACCAACATACATACATCGCGAACATGTTGCGAACACGAACGCTGTGGATCGTGTTCGTTTTGCATGTGGATGATGTTCGTTTTAGTTGTTGCTAAGCTCGTTTTGGTTGTTGCTAAGCTCGTTTTGGTTGTTGCTAAGCTTTTCGCATGTTGCTACGGTGTTTGCAGCTACAACCATTACACGTTGTTCTCTCTGAGGCGCTCTCTCTCTCAGATTTTCGCTTTCGTTATCCTCTTCCGGCGTCGCTGCCTGTTTCGCTACCGTTTGTTTATCGCTTGCACATTGTTGGTTCAAACAGCCGTTACGCCAGCTTAGAGCGTTTTGTTGTTGCTTGTTTGAACTCTGCTGAACGCCAGCTGAAAGCTTTTGTTGTTGCCTGTTCGAACTCCGCTGCTTTCCGTTTTTCTCTCTGGATGTGTGTTTTGATTCTCTTAATTTATTACTAGCTGGATTTCTACACTCTTACGAATTAACTTACTAATATATTTGCTCCATGCTTCATACTTCATTCTTCGTTCTCTTAAGTGCTAACTATATACTAACTAAACTAGAAGCTTATTGTTATTCTTATTGCTAGTATGTATATTTGTGACGCATTACGCTCACACTCCCTCCTTACTTCAGGGAGGCTAAAAAAAAAATCCTTTCCGTTTCCGTGTATGCTGTCCAGAGGTATCAACCACGTCCGGACACTCCTCTTCCTTTTGTTAAGTTATTACGCCGCACGCAGTTTGCGGCGTTTTCCCCTTTTACTTCGAGGGTTGTCGGACGATGGTTACTTCGTTGCTGTAGTTTATCGTTACTGTGTATTTCTGCCCCGCGAGCAACTGTCCGAAACCGACCTTCTTTGCGCGGTGTTGATTCATCCGCCTCTGGACTTCGTAGATCAGGGCTCTTGGTAACCTACAGCCCTCAGGATATCCCGGGTGATGTTGGCCGTTCGGCGTTCCACCTCCATCGTCTCCGTCGGTTGGGAACTTGTTGGCTGCGTTTTCAACGGACTGAGTGTTGCTCCTGGTTCGCTAAATTCCGTGTAGGGAGGTGGCGTGTCACACATTCTCCACAGAACGGTTCGTTGCCTTGCGGTATGTCCCACAATTCCGCGAATGCCGACCTGCGTGTCGTGCCTGCAACCACGTCCGTCTCCACGGGCGTTGGCGGAGTTTCTGGTTCTCCTTCGGGCGCTCCGAGGCCCAGCTCGGCATCCAGTGCTGTCCAGAACTCGTCAAGGACTTTGGCATTGTGAGGTGGAGAAGTCGCCTGCCCTCTGTTTGTTGGGTTTGGGCTGGGGCTGGGGTTATTGCGGCGCGACCTGGATGTTGACGCTGAGGCAAAAGCTCGCCGTCTTTACGGTGGGGAAATAGTGTTCCGCTGGACTTGGCCTGTAGGCTGTGGTCCCGTCGACTCGTTAGCCCGCCTGGCACTCTGACGTCGATTTGCCTTCCGGGTGTTGCCTCGAGAACTGCGCCGTTCTCCCTCGGTTTGGTGGTGTCGTGGCATGTTGTTATTTTTGTTTTGGTTTTGTACTGTCTGAATGAAAAGAAAATTTTTGAAGTTACTTTTTGGGGTTAGTTGCCCTTCAACAACTTGCGGTTCAACAATTATATATTAAACAAGGTTACGTATAAACCACATCGGATAACTTTGTAGGCAACTGTAGGTTATCCCCTCATTTTCCTTCTATCGCTCTTCTTCGACTGAAGAGTTTTTAATATTGGCGTCCTCATCATCCTCGTGGTCTCCTCGTTCACTTAATAACTTTAAAAGGTCCCTCAAAACGTGGTACGAGTTTGGCAGCAAAGTTTTCCGCGGCCTTGGACAAATGTGTGCGCACTAGCACTAGTTCACCAAGTTTTGGTCGGCAATCTCTCCTCCGTACATTATAACTTCTACTCTGATTTTGGGTAGCTCTCTGAGCGTTCTCGATGACAGCCTTGAATATGTCCCGTAGTCTTTGAGCACGGGCGTTGGGTTCCACGTGTTCTCTTCTAGGGTCCGAAGTGACTTCTTCATAAAGAGCTCCAGGTAGTCGTGGTTCCCTACTTTGAACCAAAAATGCTGGGCTAAATCCGGTTGAGTTCGACACACTGCTGTTGATGACCAAGCTGATTTCTGGTAATAGCTCGTCCCACATCTCTTGGTTTCCATCTAAAAACTGCGCGATCATCGTCTTAATGGTCCTATTGGCGCGTTCTGTTGGATTTTGTTGGGGGGTGCCGTATGTTGTAATGTCATCCCTGTCTGTTCACAAAATTTTTTGAACGCTCTGCTAGTAAATTGTGTGCCATTGTCACATACAAAGGTTCGTGGTACTCAGAAACGGGCCAGGATGCGTTCTTTAAAACCCTTTTCCAAATGTGGCGAAGTTGCTCGACGAAGCGAAACCAGTTCTACCCATTTGCTGAACAGATCGAAGAAGACTAATAGTGTTGTATTTCATGTCGGGCCACGTCGCGAAATAGTCCGGGCCAATAATACCTTTGGCTGACTCTATTTACGGTCTTTCGTATGCCAAGATGTCCAGCACTTGGTTGATCATGGCATTCTTCCAGCACCCTCATGCGGTGATCTTTTGGGACGCAAAGTTACCACCGTATGAACTCCTCCTCTTCTGGACGTTGTCCCACATGACGGTAGAGTTGGCCATTCTCACAAGTATAATCGGCACACAAGCTGGTTCTTTGATGACTCGTTGTATCATTCTTTGCACGTTGCATGCTGTCGTCTCTAGTTCAGTCTGTTGTAGAACATCCAGGGGTTGTCGAGATAAAGCATCGGCGACAACATTCTGCTTTCCTTTTCTGTACAATACGTCGAACTGATATTGCTGTAGCTCGAGTGCCCGGCGTGCGACTCGTGCGACTGTAGGGTTCTCGATAGTATTTGGCCACTTCAAAGCAAGATGGTCGGTGACTATATCGGCGGTTCTTGCGAATAGCCCATACGATGGCTAAGCATTCTTTCTCTGTCGTAGAATAGTTCTTCTCTGCTGCGGTGAGGTGTCGGCTGGCATACGAGATGACTCTCTCCGTCGCTTACAGCACTGATCCCGTAGTCGCTGGCATCCGTTTGTAAAGAAAAGTACGGGTGCCTCCGTCAATCGTGCCTTGAGTGTTTCAAATGCCTCTTGTTGTTCGTCTTCCCACTCCCATTTCTTAGTTTTTTTCAGCAATGCGGACATTGGTTGTACGATATTGGCGTAGTTGGGGACAAAACGGCGGTACCATGAAGCGATGTCTAGACAACGGCTGACTTCCTTGGCATTAGTTGGCGGTTGTAGTTCCTGGATTGCGGCGATTTTCTCCGGGTCTCTTCTTGAAGAAACTGCATTTATCTCGGTTCAGCCGTAATTTAGCTTTCCGTAACCTTCTAAGTACCTCTCGGAGGTTGTTTGCGTGTTCTTCCAATGACCTCCCGACAACTATTATATCGTCTAAGTATGCAAACGCGTTGGGTTCCATTGCGGGTCCTATAACGCTGTCCAGAGCTCTTTGGAAAGTGGCGGGTGCTGAGTGGAGTCCAAAAGGCATTACTTTCCAGTGAAACAATCCACGTCCGGGTACGGTAAACGCTGTGTATTCTCGACTCCCTGTTGCCATAGGAATTTGCCAATATCCATTTTTGAGATCCAAAGTGGAAATATACTTAGCATTTCTCAACCGTTCCAGTATATGATGGATCCGTGGTAAAGGGTAAGCGTCTGGGACTGAATAGGCATTTAATTGCCGGTAATCTATGCACATCCTCACATCACCTGTTTTATTTCTAACTAATACGATTGGGGCACTATGGGGGCTCTTTGATGGTTCTATACGGTCGTCTCGAAGTAGTTCGTCCACCTGGTCATCGATGATCTTTTGCATAGCTGGGTTTCTGGGGTAATAGCGTTGTTTGATGGGGCGATCGTCCCGCATAATGATCGTGTGCTCCGCTATATGGGAAACTCCCTGTAACTCATCGAATTTGGTTAGTTCCTCTTCCAGTGTTCAGAGAACAAATGAAAGACCAGCGAGGTTAGGGGTTTGATGATCAACTCACTGGCACGGGGCCAGTCTTCTTTATTTTATACCATTTCTGGGCTATGTATAAGATCATGTACAATATGGTACTTATCTATGCTTAGGTACAGAGTAACTATGTACTAACATTTCCTTCTTATGTGCATGTAGTTTGTGTGTCTGTTATCAATGTTCTAGTTTTACATATGTGTCCTGTTTACTTAGGTCAAGTGTGTAGCATTATCTGCTGCAAGGCCCAAAGATTGTGGCCTGCCGCTGTTGATATATTATATGATATGCAGCTAGTAATCTGCGTTATCGTCTTGTAGTTTTACATATTTCTTATACATATGATTATTTCTTTATGTCCATACTTGACGGTTGCAATATATATCTTATATTCCATGTTCATGCTTGAACATCTTGCAAAGGGCCACCCAAAAGGTGGTGGCTTGTATATGATATTTTAATTTACTTTTAAATGTATTTTATATTCTATGTTCATGCTTGAACATCTTGCAAAGGACCAGCAAAGGTGATGGCCTGCAGTGTTCGTCTTACTTTACATTGTTTTATTGCATAAACACTTAATACAATTGAAATAAAAATTACTATTATTAATGATGTATGCGCAGATACATGGTGAAAATTAAATTACATGATTTTCTTTACAATTTTTTTTAATTCTTTATTGATCTGTTCTATTTCAAACGTATGATTGATCTGTGATACCTTCATTGGATCCCAGTCTATTTTTGGGACTGTTTTAATTTCTCCTACATGAAATGCGAATCTACTACCTTTTTGAAAAGACAATTTGCATGTCTAATTTTGGAATAAGAGGGTTTTGTTGTCCACTCTCCTTAACTTGTATTCTTGCGATGGTGAAAAACCCATCCAATAAATGAATTTTTCTGACCAGTTATTAAAATTGTGCTGCTTTAGCTTTTTTAGTACCCCTTTATTCACCTGAAGGAGCACCTTATTTTCCTCCTTGGTATTCTTGCCCTTTTGGTTCGCAAAATTTCTACGTTTACGTTACCCACTGTAATTGTAATCCTCGCTAACACTTTTTTCGCGTCGAACACGCTTCGAAGTTCTGGCTTTATACTCATTCTCCGAATCTCTGTAAAATATCTTAACCTTTTTTGCAACTGGTTTAGCAGTTTTAGATGCTTTAGGTGCTATGGTTGGCCTTGCTGTCGACAGCTCCACACGCTTTAGCCGAACTACAGACCGGCGAATCTTTTTTGTTGCGAGTATGCTGGACTCAGTATCCCTGTATATTATCAGTTGTGAGAGTTAATTTTTCTTTTTAGCCAGATGTGGCTCTTTTTTGTATGATTCTGACTTGTTACGATAGTTGCTAACTTTTCTGTTTGCCAAAATATCTTCCTCGTTGGTGGCTTTACTGTTTTCCAACGTTTTTTCTATAACTGGCGGTTGGTCATCAGAATTAAGAGATTTAGTTAATTCTATGCCGTTGTTGCCATTCACCGTATAGGCGTTACAACTATTGTTGCCAATTCTGTTGCTAGCTTCAATAGTGGATTTATCCTCTTTTACAAGATCAGGATCAAGAAGTGCCTCCATTTGTGGTCGCTTCGTAAACTTCACCCCGATATTTTTTATGTCAGAGGAGTCACTATCCCCTTTTTTAGACCCTGTACTTTAAAAAAGTACAAAAGGGTCTATTAAGATTGTGCAAGCCCGAAATGTATGTAACAGGCAGAAGGAGGCGTGGCAGACCCCATAAAGTATATATATTCTTGATCAGGACGACGAGCTGAGTCGATCTAGCCATGTCCGTCTGTCCGTCCGTCCGTCTGTCCGTCTGTCTGTCCGTCTGTATGAACACCTAGATCTCGGAAACTGTAAGAGCTATAGACATCATATTTGGCAGTTAGATGCCCCTATAGTGCAAGCAGATCAAGTTTGTTTTAGATTTTTGATACCTCCTCCCCCTCCCCCAAAAACCGCGAAAAACTGCCACACCCACAATTTTAAAGATACAAACTTGTGTTTTGGCATACGATAATTATGATATTCTTAATCTGTCCTGTGAATTGTGGCTTAATCGGATAATAAACACCGGAGATATTCAAGATTCAATTCCCTGTACTAGGTAAGGGGGGAGCAGCGCGAGCGTATGTGTGGTTGCATGCGACTTTGCGCTATGTGTGTTTGTGTGAGTGTTAGCGTGTGTGTGTGCAAAGGAAAGTACAGGGTCTCCTACTGTCGGTTGCATCCGACTGTAGCTTTCCGAGTTTTTTTAACATTACAAGAGGTTTTAGCAATAGTCTCCAAAGAGTCGAACTTTTCCTCTTGCTGCAACAAAACACATTTTCTAATGTCTTCGCTTTTTGTTGAACTCAACAAACTTAAACGTTGTTCTAAATAGTCTAACACATCAGACAATGAATCCATTTCTTTTGTTATTTTTGTATGTGTTTCATATAACTCCCTCGTTTCTCTATTAAACTTGTTTAATATTTCTTGAGCAATCATAATATCTACATCATCGGTTAGATTTGCTTTTAACTTTATTAAGTGAGAAGCTTCATTAATCGTATCAATATAATATATAATATGCTTCACGGAATCATTGTTTAAAATAGGCAACTCAATAAGCCAATTATACTGTTCCAAAAAAATTTTCCTCATATTCTCCTACCGATTGCTTAACAAATCCCAAACAGTATGGTAATTCTCTACTGATCCTGTCAACCAATGAGACACCACGGATCTTGCCTCCCCTTTAAATGCCGATTTTAGATAACTGAATTTTAATGAAATACTAAGGTCCTTCCTTTTATCAATTCTTTCCTTAAAAAATTCTACGAACTGATCCCAATATTTGAGCTCCCTATAAAAAGTAGTGACTTTTAGTTGAGGTGAAATTGGAAGATCCTCTGTCTTCTCTTTCACCTCTACGTGCTTCGTTCTGTTATAAGGTATTCTAATTCGGCTATAACATTTTTTTTGTCGAATTCTAGCTCACTAACCTCTTTATGTACATAAATGTTATAATATGCAAATTCGCCTATTTCGAATCCTATATCTACCTGGTGTAGACGTACCTATTACCTTTTCAGTCTCCTCTATGTACTTTGTGAGCTGTTCTACCTCTTTATCTAACCTATCCGCAGACGACTGAGCACTTATCTCGTTTCCCGAGTTTGTAGACATTCAACAGTCAAGCGTGCGTATTTCACGACGTCCGCATTCCCAGCAAAATAGTATCTGAGTATTGTTACATTCCCTGCTGAAATGTCCGAGTTGTCCGCATCTCCTGCAAGCCCGACGTGCATCAACAATATGTGCCTCGTTTGTATTTGTGGTGTGGCTCCTTTTTTGTGCTCTAATAAATGAACGTGTTTGTGTTTCCATCATAGCTGGCACGTAATCGGTGGTTGCTGGCATAAGGGCTAGATGATTTGGGGAAAATGCTGGTGGTGGCATGGCTTGGGAAACAACTCCTCGTTCTCGTACCGTCTCATTATTGACTTTTAAATTCGTCAATTGTAGGAGTGTAGAGAAATCGTGACGCCTGGTGAACAACTGGTATTCCGGCAACATGTTATCATACAATCGCTCTAGTTCCTGTGAATCGGTGAACTTAGCTCGGCGCATCATCATCCGTAGGTCGATTAGATAATCTTTAAAGGGCTCTCCCGATTTTTGAAAGCGCATCCGGATCTCATCTTGTAATCTTTGGAAGTATCTGGGTGGTAAAAAGAACTCCACAATTTTCTGTCTAAACGTTGTCCATGCAGCTCCTCGCAGCTGGCTAACTCGAAACCAATTTTCAGCTCGCCTCGCGAATAACCCGGAAATGGCGTGTGACATTTGCTGGATTTCTACTTGGTATGTGCTGGCCTCCTGTTCCACATACTTAGGCGTATGGTTGTTGATCCACACCATTTGCCAGCCTATCTGGGTCGACACTGAGGATTCCATGGTTTAATCCCGGGACTGATAGTTTCGTCTTGTCTGAAGAGACTGTCGGTAGTTCTATTTTCAGCGATGGTTGCTCGAAAGTGTCGCTGAGGATCGGGGTTATGTTTGTGGACCCTGACCCACTGGTTTGATGGATTTGCCTCTGGAAGGGTATTCAACTTCCTGTTGAGTTCGCTATGCTCCGGCGTGGGTGAGGTTGGTCGGATTGCGGGACTGAGCGGTCGGGCGTCAGGCGTTGTTGCATTGCCAAATAGCGTCTCCAATTTGCTTAAACGTTGCAAAATTGCTTTTGACAGGTCTGGTTGCTTTAGTGTTTTCTTACAAATTTAAGCCGTTCGGCTATTCGGTTAACGATAGGTAGTGGTGCTTTAAGCCACAAAGATGGAAACCTCTACAAATATTTTAATCCCAGGGTCCCTGCTCGGGCGCCATCTGTAAGGTTGTTTTCCAGCCGGGCATTAAATCTCAGTCCTGCCAGGGCCACTTACAGAACATATGAATACAGAACATAATGATATGTGCTGGGGCGCGCTGGGATCAGAGAGGTGTGTGTCTTCTGAAGACTGTTATGGGATCACTAACAAACCAGCCAAGCTAAGAGGAAAAAGGTTCGAACGGGGGGAGAACTAGCCCGTTATGCGTGTCTCGACTCTCTCTCTTTGTATGTCGTGCGCGTGCAGTACCGAGTCCTAGCGTGGGTATAAACCACTAACACTAGTACTAAGCTTTAGTGCAGGCGTTAACTACAGCCACTATCGCTTCGAAAGGGGCGTAACCGTACCGAGTCCTAGTGCGGGTATAAACCACTAACACTAGTACTAAGCTTTTGTGCAGGCGTTAACTACAGCCACTATCGCTTCGAAAGGGGCGTAACCGTACCGAGTCCTAGTGCGGGTATAAACCATTAACACTAGTACCACTAAGCAAGAAATAGATAGAGACGTCAAACAGCGAAAAAACTACTATCAGAAACACGGCTGAGCGTGGAACCCCAGCCCAGCCGAACGAAATGTCTAGAACCCCGACAGCGTTCGGCTTTTCGAATTCGATTATTCGTTCGAAAGCAAGCGCAACAAGAAATCACATTTCAGTCGCAGATCGACCGCGGAACGATGAGCATGGGTGCGTTTCTTCGCGCTGTGCTCTCGTTTCTGTGTATGTGTGTATCATGTGTACGGCCTCATATGCTTATGTATGTAGCTCTGATGCCGACTTTCATGTTTCCCTATTTTGCCATTTCAGACTTGTGAGTCTCAGCGCAGAAATTTGTTCTTTCGGCTTTGCCTGCGACTGAATTTGTATATGTATGTTGTTGTTGTTGTCGGCATTGCAAAACCGGTTTTGTCGAATTTTGTTGTTTTTCGCCTTTGCTCGCGGCGTTGCCTGCATGCGGTCGATTGTTGTTGTTCTGGGTGTTTTGCAGCTTGTGTGTGATTGCACCTGCTCGATCGCTATAGCATTTGTTTATTATGAATATTGGTTCCTTTTTACTAATATTAACAATTAGTATAGACATATTATATTCAAAATTCAGCAAATTTTATTGCGAATTCAATTACATCACTCTTTCTAACTTTACAACTATTTGTATTTTTTACAGTAATGCTTAAATACATATGTAAATGTATGTAACAAAATTAAATCAATTTTAATTAGTTGTTAAATTCTATTGTCGATAGAATTATGCTTAAACTTAAATATTTATGTATGTGCGTACATTTTTAATTTAGTTACATACATATACGTATTTAAGCATTACTGTAAAAAATACAAATAGTTGTAAAGTTAGAAAGAGTGATGTAATTGAATTCGCAATAAAATTTGCTGAATTTTGAATATAATATGTCTATACTAATTGTTAATATTAGTAAAAAGGAACCAATATTCATAATAAACAAATGCTATAGCGATCGAGCAGGTGCAATCACACACAAGCTGCAAAACACCCAGAACAACAACAATCGACCGCATGCAGGCAACGCCGCGAGCAAAGGCGAAAAACAACAAAATTCGACAAAACCGGTTTTGCAATGCCGACAACAACAACAACATACATATACAAATTCAGTCGCAGGCAAAGCCGAAAGAACAAATTTCTGCGCTGAGACTCACAAGTCTGAAATGGCAAAATAGGGAAACATGAAAGTCGGCATCAGAGCTACATACATAAGCATATGAGGCCGTACACATGATACACACATACACAGAAACGAGAGCACAGCGCGAAGAAACGCACCCATGCTCATCGTTCCGCGGTCGATCTGCGACTGAAATGTGATTTCTTGTTGCGCTTGCTTTCGAACGAATAATCGAATTCGAAAAGCCGAACGCTGTCGGGGTTCTAGACATTTCGTTCGGCTGGGCTGGGGTTCCATGCTCAGCCGTGTTTCTGATAGTAGTTTTTTCGCTGTTTGACGTCTCTATCTATTTCTTGCTTAGTGCTAGTACTAAGCTTCAGTGCAGGTATTAACCACAGCCACTATCGCTTCGAATGGGGCGTAACCGGACCGAGTCCTAGTGCGGGTATAAACCACTAACACTAGTACTAAGCTTTAGTGCAGGTATTACCCACAGCCACTATCGCTTCGAAAGGCGTAACCGTACCGACTCCTAGTGCGGGTATAAACCACTAACACTAGTACTAAGCTTCAGCGCAGGTATCAACCACAGCCACTATTGCTTCGAAACGTAAACGTACCGTACCGATATTTGTATAGCGCGGATGTAGATCACTGCTTTAAATCTTTCTGTTTTGGTTGGGGTTGCCTTTGTTGTACTTCTCCACCTTTACCGTGCTTGTGTGCCATCGTTGGTTTTGCAGAGTTGAAAAAGATTTGCCAAGTACGCTTTTAGTTGTATTTCACTTTAAATATTTAACTTTATTTCTTAGTATGCTAGATTTATTATTTATACTGAACCGCAAGTTAATATTTCACTCTCTATATCTATCCACCTAGACTCACCAGACTTTGCCTTAAACGCGAAAAGAGTACTAGCACTGATTTTAAAATAGCTTTCTGCACTGCCTTGCACTTAAAACTTAAACTGGGTCAAGCGATGATCCTCGGGCGACTGTTCAGAGTTTTCCCACTCTGCCTGCCATGTAGCCTCTAACTTAGGTTATCCTCTGCTGGCGTCGTTGCCTGTCTTTTAAATGGCACGAACTGCATTTCTAGTAACTTCTATTACAGCACCGTGTTGTTGTTTGCCGTAGTGCAAACGTTTCGCTACCGTTTGTTTATCGTTTGCACATTGTTGGTTCAAACAGCCGTTACGCCAGCTTAGAGCATTTTATTCTTGCTTGTTTGAACTTTGCTGAACGCCAGCTTAAAGCTTTTGTTGTTGTTTGTTCAAACTCCGCTGCTTTTCGTTGTTCTCTCTGAGGCTCTCTCTCTCTCAGATTTTCGCTTTCGTTATCCTCTGCCGGCGTCGCTGCCTGTTTCGCTACCGTTTGTTTATCGCTTGCACATTGTTGGTTCAAACAGCCGTTACGCCAGCTTAGAGCGTTTTGTTGTTGCTTGTTTGAACTCTGCTGAACGCCAGCTGAAAGCTTTTGTTGTTGCCTGTTCGAACTCCGCTGCTTTCCGTTTTTCTCTCTGGATGTGTGTTTTGATTCTCTTAATTTATTACCAGCTGGGTTTCTACACTCTTACGAATTATCTTACTAATATATTAACTCCATGCTTCATACTTCATTCTTCGTTCTCTTAAGTGCTAACTATATACTAACTAAACTAGAAGCTTATTGTTATTCTTATTGCTAGTATGTATATTTGTGACGCATTATGCTGCGTCACAATACCTATGGAAATTTAGTTTTGGAATTAAATCTTGGTCTTCGTCGCTCGAGAAAGGCATTGAAAAATCCAATATCGAAAGTTAATAAAAAGTTAAGTTAATCAAATTTAAAATAACTAATTTATTGTATTGTGGAAATGCAAGAGAGTACAATGTTTGTGAGGCTGTTGTGCTAACGATGTTGCCACGAACGAGATATAAAATCGAATGTTTGGACAAACAAAGCGAAAGAAATGAGCGGCTAGTTCTAGCGTTGCGCGCAGCTTACAGTATAAGAGACTATGCTTATGCTATACTTAACATAAGAGAGTATATACAAATTATAAACTAGGGTACTTCAATACAATTTCAACTATATATTTATGTTAGCTAATTTGCTATTCTAGACTCAACATTCCGCCCACGTTGAAGTACTCTTAGAGCACTTAAATAATTGGCAATACTGCCAGTTTATGGATTGGGCGTCTGCATACGCCCACGGCCGTTTTTATTTCGGCCACTCTGACTCGCCCGTCCTCTCCACGAGCCACGCTGATTACTCTGCCGGTGATCCATCGCTGCGGTGGTGCGTTGTCCTCGTGGATGATGACGACGGCCCCTGGCGCCACGTCCGGCTGCTCCACTCTCCACTTGGCGCGAGGTTGAAGGCTGTGGATGTAGTCCTTGGACCACGCTCGCCAAAAGCGCTGTCTGAGCATGGACAGCAGCTGCCACCTGCGACAGCACGAAAGTCCGTTGCCTTGCGTGTCCAGCTCTGATCCTTGCGGCAGCGAACGAAGTGGCTGCCCTATGAGCAAGTGTCCCGGAGTTAGAGCTTCCCCGTCGTTGGGATCCCCGGTGAGTGGAGTTAGTGGCCGCGAGTTGAGAATGGCTTCCACCTCTGCCAGATGACCTCTCACTTCGCCCTCGACTAGGGAAGCGCTGCCGATTTGCCGGAGGAGCAGGTGCTTGGCCGACTTGACGGCTGCTTCCCACAGCCCCCCGAAATGAGGTGCTCGTGGAGGTATAAAGCACCACTTCATCCCCTGCTCCGCTGCGAACAACTGTAGCCTCGACTGCTGCTGCTGGAACTCCTGGTGCAGCTCCTTCAGTTGATTGCTGGTCCCCACGAAGTTCGTTGCGTTGTCCGAATACATTTTGCCTTTTGCCACGTCGTGCGATGAAGCTTTTTAAAGTAATAATAAATGAATTAGTGGATAAGTCTGTAACTAATTCTAAGTGAACAGCCTTTGAAGCAAAACATACAAAAACCGCAATATACATTTTAACTGGAGCGCGTCCTCTTATTCGCAATGAAACATTAATAGGACCACAAAAATCTACTCCACAGATATAAAATGGTCGTAAAGCTACAAATCGATCTGCCGGCAGGTTTCCCATGATCTGCTCCATTAACTTTGGCTTGTACCTAAAGCAATGCACACATTTTCTAATTACTTGTGTACACTCTCGTCGAGCGTTTACAAGCCAGAATCGCTGTCGTAGCAGTGCAACCATTGCTTTTGCTCCTGCATGGCAGTTGTCAATATGTAATTCTCTTAAATACATAGCTATGAATTGCGAATCTTTGGGCATCAAAATTGGGAATTAAGCATTATGGTCTATGGGTGCATTTAGCAGTCTGCCTCCTACTCGAATCAATGAGACTTGCTTACCATCTTCTGACGACTTCTGAATAAATGGAGTCAACGCTTGATAACTGATTCGTACTGATTGACCCTTTTTTAACCTATCGAAGTCATCTTTGAACTCGGAACGTTGAACTAATTCTAATAGTTTCATAAAGGCAAAGTTTATTTCAGCTGGACCCAGCGCTTCAGTATGCCTTTTTCCCTTCGATCCGGACAAAAATCGATACATGTACGCAACTACTCGAACCAATTTGCGACATGATGAAAAGCGAGATAATACAGTGACAAGAAATTCACAGTTATTAACCAAACAAACTTGGGCTGATTTTTTGTGTTCACTATTTTTTAATTCTGGTGATAGTGAAAAATGCGTATTCTTTGGCCAATTTGCCTTTTCTTCAGTTAGAAATGGTGGCCCTTCTAGCTAAATAGACTGCAAAAATTCATTCACATCGCAACCGCGTGATGCAAGATCAGCTGGGTTGAACGATGTCGGCACATGTCTCCATGTTATACCTTCGGTCATCTCTTGGATGCCCGCCACTCGATTTGCAACGAATGTGGCTAATATTGACGGTGAAGTATTTATCCAATGTAGTGTGATTTCTGAATCTGTCCAAAAATTCACACTCTCGACTCTACAGCGGTCTAAAATCTTTTTGATTCTAAACCACAACTGAGCTAACAAGTACGCTGCACAAAGTTCGAGTCTGGGAATAGACTTCGTCTTTAGCGGCGAAACTTTAGCTTTGGCAGTTAACAATCTGCAAATTATCTTGTTGCCGCAGTGAGCTCTGACGTATAGGCAACAGCCATACGCAGAGGAGGATGCGTCCGCGAATCCGTGCACTTGTATACCTTTGTTACAGCTCGCATGAGCGTATCTTGGGATTTCAATGCTTTTGAGGGCAAGAAGATCCTCTTTAAACTTTTCCCACCTACTATGCATTTCCATGGGCATTGTTTCATCCCATGATAATTTCATGCGCCATAATTCTTTCAGTAGAATTTTGGCTCTTATGCTGATAGGGCTCAACAGGCCAAGTGGGTCAAACAAGCGTGCAGCAACTGATAATATATTACGCTTGGTTGGGCTTAACTCAGTGAAGCTGTCATCCAAATGATACCGAAATGTATCTGACTTTGGAGTCCACTTCATGCCCAGCGTTTTAGTAGAGTCGGTATCATTGAAACTGAAAAGTTTATCGGTTTCACCTTTTTCCATTAAGTTGGGATGGTTTGAAAACCATTTAGCCAATTGGAAACCTCCTGAACTGAGGATATCGGATACCTGAGTACATATGGTCCTCAGAGTATCAAGATTATCAGCTCCGGTGAGCATATCATCGACATAGAAGTCATTGCAAATAACTTCTGAACCAAGAACATGAGTATCTTTATGGCGTAAACCCAGTTCTTGCAAACAGCGGATGGCTAGAAACGGTGCGGACGCAGTGCCATATGTTACCGTATTCAAACGAAAAATATGAAGCTCATCCGTTGGACTTTCACGCCAAACAATTAGCTGAAAGCGTCGATCATCTTCAGCTATGTTCACCTGCCGATACATTTTTTTAATATCTGCCGTGAGGGCATATCGATTTAAACGAAAACTAAGAAGTAGTAATATAAGCTCCCTCTGAATAGTTGGGCCCACCATGAGAAGATCATTAAGAGACTGCGCCGTTGTTGTCTTACAAGACGCGTCAAATACAACTCGTAATTTGGTTGAGCTACTTTCAGGTCTCAGGACACACTGATGCGGTATGAAATAATGTGGTCACGGTGGAACGTTTGTGCCAAGGTCTGACATGTGGCCGAGGTCTATGTATTCCTTCATAAACTCAATATACATCCGACGGAGTTCCACATCTTTGGATACTCTACGTTCTAAGGATAGAAAACGTCGTTTGGCTGTTTCAAAAGAAAAACCTAATACCTGGGGATCTGTTTTAAAGGGCAAAGAAACCTCAAACCGTCCTGAAGGCAAATTTCGGACATTATCTTTAAAACTCTGTTCACATGCGATTTGTTCTGACGAATATTTCGCCGAACTGTACGATTCGGGAACTGATTCTAATTCCCAGAACCGCTCCACAAGAGCTTCTAGGTTTGTTTCTTCTTTAGCATGCATAATAGCACAACATAGGGAATTTTTCGTTTCTATCTTTTTACAACGCCCAGATGCTACCCAACCTAACAATGTTTTTTGTAATAATGGCCCAGTTTCAGATAACCTGATTTGTCCAGTACAGAGAAGGTCAAAGAACGAGTCAGCTCCTAGTAGCAGATCAATTCGCTGGGGTTTGTGGAAATCAGGATCAGCCAATTCTACATTAGAAGGGATATTCCAATTATTTATAGGGAGAACATAATCTGGCTGTCTGCTAGAAATTGATGATAGCACCCAAAAATCTGCATTAAACTCATGCGAATTTACCCTAGAAGAAACAACTGTAGAGACTTCATTCTTTGCGACCAGACTTGCTTTTCCAACTGACGTGACTGTCAAAAATTTATTATTTCGAGCAAGTCTCAGCGATTGTGCAAGTTGCTCTGTCATGAAATTAACTTGGGAGCCGGAATCTAGGAGCGCTCTAGCAATGTGAGCTTGGCCAAACCGATCACGAATTTTGACAACAGCTGTTGCAAGAACAACCTGCTCTATCTCACTTCCAGCATGATTTACATGGGCAGGATGGGCTGAGGCTTGCGATGTTGTAGAAGATTGATCTACGCCGGACTCCGCAGTTGCGAACTTGTGCAAAAGAGTGTTGTGGCCTCGAGAACATACCTTGCACTTTGAGGAAGTGCAATTTGACACTCTGTGCCCAAGCTGCAAACAATTAATGCACAACTGTTTGGTCTTCGCAAAGTTGAAGCGATCTGCAACAGGCAGTGCGGCAAACCCTTGACAATTTCCAATATTGTGGTTTGCGTTGCAAAACTGACAGGCAGATTCAGTACGCTCCTTTCCATTTGTGCATGCGAATGTCGATTTCACATTTTTTGTGAACTTCGACTCTGACTTCTGTTTTATCCTAGACTTTGAACTCTCATCAGCAGACAGATGCTGATATCGCCTATTCAATGCTGAAACGCAGTCGGACCATTTTGGCAATGAGTTAAAGTCGAGCTGCTCTTCATATTTGGATTTAGTGGCAGAATCTACTTTCGACAGAACTAAATGAATGAGCACAGCATTTGCGAAATCTTGCTCATTTCCAATCGACATTAACGATTCGTAAATTGCTGATACTGAGTCAATAATCGATCTTAAGCCGAGCGCCGAAGGTTTGTTTAGAGGCTCAATATCGAACAACTGTGCTAAAGTGTCAAAGAAAATAAGACACTTGTTGTCGTATACGCGTTTCAAGCTAGCTAAGGCTTTTGGGTAGTTAGCATCTGAGACCAGAACACATGTTTCTTCAAGCAAGGTACAAGTCGTATTCTTAGGATCAATGCAATCAATAGCAGATTGCAGATCCATTGCCTTTGCAATATACGAATTTAATATGTCTAACCGGCGTTGAATCTCAAATTTACTTGGAGTTGTCATTTTATTTGCTAGGGAGATTCTTAGACGCTCTATGTCAGCTTCTACCCTATCTAATTTTGCAAATAATTGTGTTGGCGTGTCACTATCACTAACACTGGCGTCAGCCGTAACATCGAATATACTTTTTCCTTTAGCTTCTGTCATCTTGGTAAACTAATACTATTTATATGCACGTAGGTGTACGACAACACGTATGTATGTATGGGAGTTGGTGTATAAACTAAGTTTAGCAAACGAAAGTGCAAACAGCTGACGCAGAACGTCTGCACTGACAACAACAGAAGAAAAGTATTAAAAAAAAACAAAAACAATAGCCAGCAGCAGTAGCGGTCACTGTGCTGAGAAATAGCTGCGATCAAAGATGTTAAAGCGAGCGCGGCTTAACAGTGACGTCACAAGCGGAGAATGTAAACTCGAAAGGAATGCGAACAAGAGGAGCGGATAAGCATGCAGTTATGTTGTGTGTATTCTTTTTTGCGCGTTTTTGTATGTCTAAACTGTAGCGAAATGATAAAGAGCGGGAGAACTGTGAGCGGTAATTAGCTTGCAGTTATGTATGTATAAGAGCCGCTAACCAAAACGACAGTAAGAAATAAATAACGCAAATAAATATATGTACATATGTATGTATGCTTATGTGCATACAAATTGATATTCACTTTATTTAATTTATATATATATTTAATTCTATGATTTTGCTTCACTGTTCACTACTAAAATTCATCAGTGCCGAAACGCAATGAATATTTAAATTGAGTGTATTATGTTCAATGTTATGCACTACGTATAGATGTGTGACGTATGTACATATGTGTATATATTTGCACACAATCTAAACGTTTCACTTTTAAATCATTCGTTTGGGCACTGTTACCTGATCATCGGAGGAATCATCGATGTGATCGCTTGTGGACATTCCAATTCCAAAGGGCAAGGATAAGGATGTGTTCCAAACGGATTCCTGGGGGTGATCAGCTCCAAATGTATAGGGGCGATTGCAGCAAGTGGAAACTCCAATAGGGTCACGATATGACCAGCTGTTTGTATGTTTCAAACCGACGCGAAATTGCAAACAACAAATACGCATCAGCCAACACAAACGCTTGTAGTTGTCTATTAATTTAGACCGAAAAAACAAAAACTCTCTTGAAGTCCCTTGCTCGGGCGCCAATGAAAAATCCAATATCGAAAGTTAATAAAAAGTTAAGTTAATCAAATTTAAAATAACTAATTTATTGTATTGTGGAAATGCAAGAGAGTACAATGTTTGTGAGGCTGTTGTGCTAACGATGTTGCCACGAACGAGATATAAAATCGAATGTTTGGACAAACAAAGCGAAAGAAATGAGCGGCTAGTTCTAGCGTTGCGCGCAGCTTACAGTATAAGAGACTATGCTTATGCTATACTTAACATAAGAGAGTATATACAAATTATAAACTAGGGTACTTCAATACAATTTCAACTATATATTTATGTTAGCTAATTTGCTATTCTAGACTCAACAGGCATTAAACCACCAACCAGTCGCATAGAAGCCATCCAAAACTACGATCGACCAGAAAACGTCAATCAATTGGGCAAATTCCTCGGCATGGTCAATTATTATAGAAAATGTCTTCCTCATTCTTCGCAGATTCAGGCTCCACTCTCAGAACTTCTAAGGAACGTAAAGAAAAATGATCAACGCCTAATTGATTGGATACCAGAACACACATTGACCTTCAACGCTTGCAAACATCCAAATCCAACTTGCATTGGTATGTGACGCATCTGATGTGGCGATAGGAGCAGCCTTGGAGCAACGCATAGCTGACACATGGCAACCACTTGGATTTTTTTCAAAGAAGCTCAGCAACTCGGAAATCAACTATAGCACGTACGATCGAGAACTGCTCTCTATATACGAAGCTATTAGATACTTCAACCATTGGCTAGAGGGGCGTATCTTCTGTATGAAAACTGATCACAAGCCACTTGTATACGCATTTAGACAACAATCCGAGAAGGCATCACCACGTCAACTACAGCATCTGAGCTATATTTCACAGTTCACTACAAAAATAGTACACATCAAAGGTACAGAAAATGTAGTGGCAGTTGCATTTTCAAGGCTCTGTACGATCAACATGCCAACAACTGTGAAATTACAATCCATCGAAGACGCACAACGCACTGACCCAGAACTCACAGATCTGCTGCAAGGCACGACTTCTCTCAGACTGCAAAAAGTTCGCTATGACGAGACGTTTCCCTCTACTGTGATGTGTCGACTGGATATATTCCCCCGTATGTGCCACACCCTTTCGCATCCAAGTGGTAGATCTACTTTACATCAAATTCGGCAGAAATACGTTTGTCCATCAATGAATAAGGACGTCGTCAACTAGTGCAGAAGCTGTCTCCCGTGCCAACGAGCAAAAATCAACAGACACAACCATCTGACACCGGAAAAAATTACCGTTCCTCCAAGCAGGTTTGATCACGTGCACATGGACATCGTCGTCATGCCTCTACATCAAGGATTCCGCTACTGTCTTGTAGGGTGCACCCTACTGTTTTCTTATTTATCATATTAATATATATCAATGCGTGGAATATACGAATGCCCTGTACGCATTATATATTTTTTTGGATTTTCATACTTGCGCATAAATGCGTTTATTTGTAGTTCACATTTGCACATAAATATTATTCGCTTTAGTCACATTTGTAAGTGGTATGAATGATGCGTCAGTGGAAAGCGCTTAGAAATGTAATGTGTCGCTAACTTGACACCAATTTATCGATATCGACTATCGATCGTTGACCCTCGCTAGTGAAAATTTTCGCAAAAAAAATGAGCAACGTGACATAGAAGGCGTCAGAAATTGAGTCGGGAAGAATAAGGCAATTAATTTAAATATACTACATATTCAGTTTATTGCCAACACAAAGGACGTTTGCTAGTGGCAACGGCCTTATTTCGAAGTGTGTGGAATCGACCTCTTCCAATCGTGAGTTGTGTGGGATTTGTTCTAACCCCAACTTAATCGGACGATTTGGTTGCAGTTAAATTTGCTGGAACAATCGGCGAATAGCGGACAGCGTCTTCCTCTGGCCGTTGTGTATGGCAACAGTGCTAGAAAGCACGACGGTGAAGAGGCATAGCGCCTGTGTCGCATATGTGGTTGCCGACACCACCCAGCGAATAACAGGGGCTTCGACTATAAACATATGATACAACGGAACATAAAAATTGAATTTAAAAACAATTGTACACACACACACACACACAGCCTAGCACCTGCCATAGCCCCGCCAATTTCAGTTTTCATATTCCCGCCTTTTCGGTTTCTCCCTTCTATGTACATACATACAACTATTTTACTATGAAGTTTTAGGTTTATTATTTGCTTTATTAATTTTCATTATTATTATGTTATGATTTGTATTATCTACGTATGATTTTCCTAGTATTATTTCCTTATTTCGCCTTCGTTATTCAGTTTCTTATTAATGATTTCCTTTAATTAATAATTTAATTTTTTTTTTGCTCTAATAACAATACATACGCATACACACCCACACAAATCGAATGTAGAAATAATTGTAAACAACATTATAAAATGTAACAATCGAGAGAAATTATAAAATGTATGTGGTATGCCAATTGTGAACAGGCGAGCAAAACAAAAGAGGCCAATAAGAAAAATATGGAAAGGCAATAAGCCACTTAGAGTAGTTAGTAGGAGTGATCCTGGCGGGGTGTGCATTACTTTTTTAAATTTTATTTTCACAGCGTATGATCGATGGCCCGGATGACACTGCTGGTGAGTTAATCAAAAATATATATGTTGCATTTTGCTATCGAATATCGATACGAGACAGATGGGGCGACAAGAAGCTTGCGAGGTGGCAACGCCGAAACGCAAGAGAGTGCTCAACCGTTTCGCTCAGCCGCCAAACGGGAACCATTCAAATGCCCTTGAAGTTGCCCGGGCACTGACCTTTTTTCTTCCTTTTTGGTGTGAACGCAAATCAAGGAACGGGATATAAAGGAACGGAAAAGGGAAGGATAAGTTTACCGCCACTCCATAGCGTAGATAGAATTAGGCAGATCAGAGCGAATAAAACCGCCGGTCAACGCAGAAGCAAGCTGCTCCGTGCAAGAAAAAGAAAAAAAATAAGAACTAAGAAAAACCAATTGTAAGTCAGAATTAGACAGCAAAAAAAAAAGGATTTTATATTTATTGCAATTATATATATTATACAGTGCTGGCTCGGTCAAGAGACGACCAGACCGAGCCACTATTATTTTGGACAGTATATATATTTTGGATTTTCTGGATTCTGCACATGTGGGTCATTTCGGATTTTTCACATTTCTGGAATCAATTTTGGATTTTCTGGATTCTGCACATGAGGGTCAGTTCGGATTTTGCACATTGGATAATTTAAACGGATTCAATACATGGGGATATATTCTGACGTGGACAATTGGGAATCACGAACAGCGAGCATATCACCGTCACCACACGCCGTATTTGTTGGCAGCAATCTGGACGACACCGGTGAGTTTGTTCCAATTACATATTGCCCTTGGTGATAGACCCGCACGCTCCTAAGGCGGCTGCACGAAAGCACGGTGATTCGCGGTGGATCATAGCGATCATCCAGACGTACAAAGCGAGCATTAATCTCCGCTATTTAGCTGCCATATGCAAAGAGGAAGTGAGATAATTAAGAGAAAAAAGCAATAGTGTATAATTCGGGTTAGAATTGCCATAAATGTCAAGCAGGAGATGAGCCAAATCAAGGCGACGTCGGTAGCGACATATAAGTATATATGAAAAGTGAACAAAAAAATTTTAAATTCCGTAAATACATTCGTCTCTTAACAGAAAAGGCACGCATTACACTGCCACTATACCCGAACTCCCCTTTTGAGCTCTTGAGGCAGGGTTAAGGTAGTTTTAATACATACATAATACATACTATCCAAGTTGATGGCCAGTAGAGGGAGACATGCGAAGAATGTCTCAGGTAGGGCGGGTGCGTCGGATTCCGGGCCGGAGTCCAGAATGGCCATTGATCCGTGAATGTCAATGTTTCCTTTTTTTTTTATTTTCAGCCGTTGTGTATAAAACAATTTATTTGTCTATCCTCGTATTCTGCTGTAGTTTGTTTTGTTTTTTCTGATTTTCGCACAGCTGTTTTTTTTTGTTGTTGTGTTAGTGAAGGAAGTTAATGTATATCGATAGTGTCTGTTGATCGATTGATGTTCATTGTGCGAACTAGGGGCCAGGGTCGGACAACACCCAAAGAGATTCCGATGAGCAGCCGGCCAGCCCACAGAGTAACAACTAGTTCTGTAACAATATGGCGCCCAAATTCAAATCCAGAACCCGGAGATTGTCATACCGGTGACAATCGAAGGGCAATGGCTGAAAAAAAAAAATAATAAGAACAGCAATTAACACAGACGCAGAGGGAAATTTGTCCGACTCCAGCACCAATCCGTCTGATGTCTTATATAGCACAGATAAAATGCTTATAATCGCGCGGGAGTGGTTGGTGCTGAAGCCGCACAAATCCAAGTAGGTAACAAGAAGCAGCATTCACAAATAGAGCAGAGGATCCAGATCTGTCATGGATGTGGCTGGTATGTCACCTTTGCCTAAAAGGGCGAAGCGTTTGCGACCGCACAGCTGTGATAATAATGGAAATCCTGTGATATAAACTGTGATAATAGAGTAGGTGTGTAATTTTGTCAATTCATTTATTTATGACTATTCAGGTATATATGTAACTTGTTTTGTTTTACATTTTTTTATGCCACTATAATATGCTGTCCTTAGTTTTAGTAGAGCTTCGACAAAATGGTGACCCAGACGAACTTCTTTCGAGCTGCGTAGCATCAGAAACAGCATACGTAGGGAGCCTGAAAATGTAAAGCAAAAATTTAAGTTAGCACACAGATAGGGTTATTTGGATGTGATTTATCGTCTAGGATGATAAATTTAATCATCGAAGAAATCCTTAAAATGTAGTCCATGGCCAATTCACGAGCGTAGAAACTACTGGTCGTCCCATGGGTGGATAGCGTCTCTCTCTCCCAAATTTGTATATGAAAAGAAGGAAAACATATAAAAATAAATCAGACGGATTCAATTCAGTGTAGTTGGATGTTTTGTGAGTATAGGTTGGTTGTGAGTTTTGGTGTCGATTTATTTATTATTTTTGTTATTTATTTAGGATTTTTTGTTATTTATTTAGGATTTTTTTGTTAATTATTTATTACTGTTTCTTACTTATTTATTATTTTTTTGGGTGTCATATATATATATAGTTAATATTTTTTAGGCGAATATATTCATACACGTTTTAGACATAAGCAAAAGATTAGGGCAAAGGTGAAAGAAAAGGAGCAAGAGCAAAACATATCAGTATGTCCAGACATCATGCTAGCGATGGGGAATCGGAGGGCGATGGAGCGAGGGTACATCCGCCGCCTCGTGCATCAGTAGCGCTACAGCGAACACCAGTAGGTGGATTTTCCGGATTTCCCGAAAGGAATCCACCACCGGCCAACGAGTGGACACCGAGTCCTCCTAGAGGCGAGCCAGACAAAGAGGGTGGCGCGACAACATTGCCCAGACCGGAAACAAGACCATCAGGCGTAGATTCGGTCACAGCCTCCGCCGTCAACATAGTAGTAGCTCAGGCCCATGAAACTCTCCGACAGACCATGGTGAGCGGAGTCGGAGAGGCACTCCGAGAAGAGATACGACAGGGTTTCATGGAAATGATGAAAATGATGAACGACGTGATCAGGCCTGGCACAACTGCAACGGCTCAGCGACCCACCAGTCATTTAATTGATTTGGAAGAGCAGACATCGGCAGCGGCTGCAACCCGAACCGAAGCAATGCAGCATAATACTGGAACAAGGCATGTTCCACCACAGCCACCGAGAAGAGCCGAAAAGTTAGGGCATGATGAGCACAGCAGTTCGGTATACGGGGGATCTCCGCGGGCGTGGAACTGGCGCAACCCAGATCACCAGAACTTCCGGACAGAGAACAGACGAACTGGAGAACATAGAGATCATGAAGGGATTCAACTTACATGAAAATAGAGCGCTGGAACGTTAGTTTCGATGGCCAGGATCCACGAAACAGCGTTGAAGACTTCGTGTTCCGACTGGAGTTCCTCCAAAGGCAATACCAATGTCCTTGGCGCGAAGTCTTACGCGCATTCCACGTATTGTTGTCTGGCCGGGCCAGAGAATGGTATTGGATCCACGTGCGACGCTGCCGGGTCGATAACTGGGATCAGTTAAGACGGGCTTTGCTGGAACGGTTTAGAGGCTACCAAACAGAGCACGAAGTGATGCAGGAACTGTTGCAGCGAGAACAGCAAACTGGTGAAGCCGTGGATGACTACATCCATCACATGCGTCAGCTGGCAAGCCGCTTCCAGAAGCCATTAAGCGATCGGCAGCTGGTGAAACTAATAAAAAGAGGATTGAAGGAGGGCATCGCAAAATATGTTTATGCAATGGACATACTCACCATAGACGAATTGCGACAGGAATGCATCGAGGTAGAGCGAACTGCGGGAAGAAAAGGGCGCAGTTTCCACGTGCAACAGCAACGTTATTCACAACCGAACAGACCCGCGGTGCATGAGCTAGACGTGCCGCCACCGGATAATGAAGTCGAAGAGGTGAATCGGCTCCGACAACCTAGCAGGACCTTCACGTGCTGGAATTGCAGCCAGCCCGGACATGGCTTCCGCGATTGCCCATCCAGGGAGCGGAAAATTTTCTGCTACCGATGCGGAAAGCCGGACACTTTGAGTCCAGACTGCATGAACTGTCCGGGAAACGCGAGCACGAGCGCATCGAGAGTGGGACAGATGCGTTCGCAGACGGCAACAGCCGAGAAATGATCCCAGCGAAACCCCTGAATATTTCAATAGATAATAAGAACAAAGTTGATAATAAATTAGTTAAGATTAATAATAAAATTAGCGGCTTACCGTATGAAGAGCGGATCCGCATCTATCTAGAAACCAGAAACCGAATCTTTAATAATCACCAGCTGGAGGGCATGAGAGTAATCACCAGGCGAATCAAAAAGGCGCGGGAAAGGTTCCGACAACGGAAGAGGTGCAGACGGCAAGTGGTAGAGGCCGTGAGACGGCAAGAAAACGAAGATCAGCGCATCTTTGCCGTAGTAGAGGTGTCTGGGCAAGAGATGAGGGGGCTCTTGGACACCGGGGCGTCTGTCAGCTTGCTAGGGCGGGGATGCAGGGAGTTGGTGCAGCATTTAGACTGGCCAATGCAGCCATACGCATCCACCGTAAGGACAGCAGCTGGAGCAGATCGGCCAATCTTGGGTAGAGTAGTCCTGCCTGTAAAATACAAAGAACAGGTCAAACAAATAGTATTTTACATGTGTCCAGACTTGCAGCAGGAACTCTACCTTGGTATTGACTTTTGGAGAGCATTTGACCTGGCGCCTGACGTGCTTGGCCCAACGGCTGCGTCAAATGGAAAGTTAGATGCGTCTGAAGTGGCGAAACTAGGCCATTGTCTGGAGCATTACCGCAGCGAGGAAGCCCATACACCAGAAACCGACAGTTGGCAACTGGAAAAGGAAGAAAGTGATCTATTAGAAAGCGTAAAAGAAAAATTTCCGCAATTCGAAAGAGATGGATTAGGTAAAACTCACCTGATGAAACATAAAATCCAACTTGTAGAAGGTACAGTGCCAGTCAAGGATAGACACTATCCATTATCACCGGCAAAGCAGGAAATAGTATGGGCTGAAGTCGATAAGATGCTGCGACTGGGCATTATCGAGGAAAGTGAGAGTCCATGGAGCAACCGGACTACGATCGTGATGCGCCCGGGTAAAAATAGATTCTGCCTGGATGCAAGAAAGCTAAACGACGTCACCGTGAAGGATGCTTATCCGTTGCCA
>JAWNNL010001195.1:0-51988 GCA_035045005.1 Liodrosophila aerea
AATTGCGTATAATTGAGTTTAACGTTTTTCTTGATATTTTGAATAGTGAATAAATTTCCCTTATTTATACTTTTGTTGGTGATGCAAGAAAACTATTAAAGCTTATCTTTGCTTATGGTGAAAACCGATTTGAAAACATTTAAGTAATAATAAGTAGGCCCGATAAGTGACTAATATGTCATATATAGTGTGAAAATGTTTGAATTAGTCGGTTCACAAGATATAGTTGAGAAAGTTAATTTGTTTGTCACTTATCAGGGCTACCCTCATTATTTTCTATTTATTGCTTTTCTTGTAATAAATTTTATTGATATTCAAACTTGAATTTGCTTGATATTTTAATTGATTTTAGACTCATACAAAATATACAAATATTTACTGACAATTTGAAATGATTAAAATAAATATTTATTTATTTTGAACTGCCTGTAAAAATATTCATCTTCGCGCGCTAGAGTTAACATTGTTGTTATGTACCGAATAAATTAATTAACAAAATCATGAGAAAAACCAATTACCAATTACTAAGCATTCGCCTTCAGCCTTCACCTATCCTTCCCTCGTTCCTTCACTCTGCACTTGTTGCACATTTCACACTTTGTCGAGAATTTGCTGTAGCTTTTATTGAGCTGCTGCTCCTGTTGAAAGAAGATAATGATTAATTAATAACTGGTATTTATTAACAATAATTAACCAAATGAATATATGGAATTAATCAATATTTCAAGTTTATTTGAGCTAATTCAAAATCAAATCATAATTAATTGTGAAATGTTTGTGTGTTCTTGTTGTTATGTTGTGGTTTTATTGCATGTGCTTAAATAATATCACATAAAAATGTTGAAACATTTCAATACGATCTTAAACTGAACTTTTAAAGGTAAACATAAACATAAGTATAAATGTAAGTAGTAAATGGAAAAGCAAATCGCAATTATAAATAGTTAATTATAATTTAAGATACATTTAAATTGCGCTGAGATATACATACAGAGAGAGAGGAAGAGATTTGCTTTCTTTCTTCATGCAAATTCGTCTACTTAAATCAAAGTAAAGGTGTTTAATTATCTTATGCAAAACAAGTGTGAAAACGCAGCACAAACAAACATTCAACATGTAAAATATATAATTTATAGAGCTTACATTTTCGCTACTAAATATAGGAAGTCGATAGAAATCGTAAAAGGAATTAAAATTACAATTGGAATTTGTGGCCATCTTGAGATGTCTTTCGCTTATGCTTATCTCCAAATGTTCATCCTGAATGTCGAAATTAAAAACACGTATTATTGCTGCTCTCTATCAACCATTAACTCCACACTCTCCCCTCGGTCAATTGCTGTCGCTGCTGCCACGCTCCTCATTTGGTTTTTGCATAGTTTTGCTATTTTTTTTGGATTTTTTCATAATTTTTTATTGGTTAATTTACTCGGCTTTTGGATGGTGCAACTCGGCTCTAGCGCTTGCGTTTTGTCATACAAAATCCAGCTCGGGATCGGGTGCTATACATTTTGCGCTCCAAGGAGCGTTCGAACCATTTCTTGATCTCGGATACGATTAGCACCGATGAGGTGAGCGTGACCAGAAAGAGAATATCGTAGGGTGTTAACGCCTCCGTTTGGAATACCATTTGCAGCGGGGGAACGTAGACAACTAACATTTGACCAACAATGGAGAAGGCAACGGCCAGCAGGAACATGCGGTTTGTGGTTAATCCAATGGTGAACACGCTCTTCAGTTCTGTGGATCGACAGGACAGGGCGTTGAACATATCCAAGGACTACCAAAGCAAGTGAAGGTCATCGGAGTGTCCCGCTTCGTTTTGCCCAGTGTGCCATCGGCCATCTCGCGTCCGGTGTACCGACAATGTTCCCAGCACTATAATGCTGGCGCTCGAGCGAGTACAGTGACCACAACGGATTTGGTTATCATTGGCTGCTTTACATTGCGCCGGCTTCTGCTTTAATACATCATGATCCACGGGCTCGACGCCCAAGGACTGAGCCGGTGGTCCATCCATGATTATGTTTATCCACAATATCTGCATCGCATTCAATGGATTGGCAATGTCCATTAGTGTGGCCAGAGCAATCAATGCCAGCGCAGCGATCGATGTGCTCAACTGAAAACGCACAAAGTTCCGTATGTTGTAAAAGATGCCTTTGCCCTCCTCTATTGCAGCACTGAAAGCGAGAATAAAAGCTAGTTAGTTGTAATCTGAATATGATGCTGCCTCTACTCACATAATGGTGTGGAAATCATCGTTGACCAGTATCATGTCAGCCGCCTCCTTGCACACATCGGTGCCGTTCTTGCCCATCGCAATGCCAATGTCAGCCTTTTTGAGAGCAACACCATCGTTGACACCGTCTCCGGTCATGCCCACAATGTTCCCAGTGCGCTGCAGCGACTTGACAATCTCCAGTTTGTGCCGTGGCGACACTCGATAGAACACACTCACATTATTCGCCACCTTGTCCAGTTGATGCTCGTTCAGTTGGTCCATTTCATGGCCAGAGAGCGTCTGATGATGTATGGTATCGATGCCAATCAGATTTGCTGCAATAAATAATTCAAGTTATTAATCGATTAATCAGCTCAAATTTTAAGTATCATTCGAATAATAATACAAAGATAATCCATATCAATTAAAAACTATTAATAATGGTAAAAAAGTCACTTGTAATCTTGGCTATAGATAGACTTTTTATATAGTATACATTTCTATTTTAATTTTAGCTCTTTGTGAAAAAAACCTCGTGATGATGTGCCAGATGCGCTGCTGTCATCAGCAGAAATTGAAAATCCATTTGAAGCTGCAGTTTTTTCTACAGAAATATTGGAAAAACATTTACAGATTATGCTTTATCTACTTTTCGAGCTGTTGTTGGTTGCTGGTGGTGTTTTGCGGTCAATGGCAATACGAGTCATGGCGGGTGATAAAGTTACTGTGCACAGGTGTCTGATGACCTTTTGCAGCCAGATGACAATAGCAAATGGAAATTGTTTTTCATTTTGCTTGTTTTTTTGTAAAGCTGCTAAATTAATGGAGATTTTTTATTTGAAATTGCATTAAGGCCAAAAATATAACACACAGGTTGTAGAGTATCAACATTTTTAAATAGATTAAATACATTTTTATAACATGTGTGGCAATGGATTCCATCAACTAACAGCTATTGCCAAGCATTGGAATGTAAGAGATTATTTTAAAATTTATTATTTCATTATATAAGCAATTATTTTTATTGAATTTAAATATTTCTGAGGTTGCGATTTGATTGAAACTGTTCAGGGAAGAGCCTGCAGCTGTTGAAAATGTTTACTTGATTGGTTTAATATCAGATTCTAAATTTGATTTCCCTAACTATGGCTTAACATAGGCTATATTTTGATATTTTAAAGAAATTAAGAGTGTTTTATATACAGTTAGCGTCTTGTATTAGTTACTCATTCCTTTCTTTAACATATTTCAAAATATAAAAGAAAGTTATTATTCTGAAAATTGAGCTCCTTTTGCTGTGGCAATGAGTCAGAATCAAATTTAACGATTCGCCAATACGTTTTTACGAATTTCTATGCTTTATCGCCATAATAAACTCATAAAGTTCTTCTTTTTATGACAAGGTGTAAACCAGGTGAGGGGAGGGAGGAACCAAAATCTGAAACCCTTAAAAGTTACCAATAAAAATGCATAAAGGTCGTAAAATATTTATGAGAATAAATGAAATACATTAGTGTATTATATGAAATACATAAAATAAATACACAGTTGATGCTGAAGTTTAAATACAGAATATATGCATAGTTTATCAGTGTAACCCTACAATTACAACTTAATTGCAATATACATTTTTTAGTGGAGTATACAAAAAATATTAAAGAAAATATGTATATTGAGCAAATACTGAGCTGTACTCTATGCCAAGGCACTCGAATGGCTCGACAGCTTGTGGGGAAGGTGGTTAAGTAGTTCGGAGTGGGGGTGCAGTTGGTTACATCGCTTGGCCATCATAAAATGGCAACCGCCAACTGCTTGGCCAAGAAAATTGCGCACATTCAAAATTTTTGCATTAATTTTAATTTAGCCCGAACGAAGATGCCGACAGAAGTGGAAACTGTTACAGCCAGGAAAAAGTACAGAGGAATGAATGAAGCCATGAAGTAGGGGACAGTAGTAAGAGGGAGGGGAGTGAGGCTACTAGCCCACCTTTGCCATTTCCTGGTGCAGGATGTAGAAGCGTAAGATATCCCTTGGCTATGGACTGCAGTAGCGCTGCGTTTAATTGTCTCGCACGGACAAAACATTTGAAAACGAGATAAAAAAGGAAAGACGATGATGATGACGATGATAATGATGTAGATGATGATGATGTTGGAGTTGACGTTGAATGCGTTTTAATTACGTTTGCCTTTTTTGCTCATTTGGCTAGAGAGTTCCGCCCACTGTATGTGGAGCTGGCCCATTGTTGTTTGTTGTTAATATTTACTTCAGTGAGCTTTAACTAAAACCCTACACCAAAAGGAGCACAGAGGAAGGGCATAGTGGGAGGGAGTCGTACAGAGGGATAGAAGGACACACCAAAGGAGACGGACAGATTGCTTTGGCCAAGAAAATAAACGCGGGTGCCGTAATGAAAAATAGCGAGGCGACAACGAGCATTGTAGTTGTTGCTGCTGCTGCTACTGCTACTGCTGCTGCTGCTGCTGTTGTTGTCTCCCCTACGAACAGCTGCTGCCGCTCTGGGTACACTTTTTAAATGCACTCAAGTGCAAAAAGAACAACAGCCTGCAGATAACCAAGTGCGCACTGAGAATACCTTTAGTGAATGCAAATTCCTTCCTCTCACTTAATGCTTAACAAAAAATTAATGAAAAACTCGCACAACTATTAATTTCCAAATATATTTATTCAATTAAAGCCATTTGCTAAGGCAAACTCAAGAGTTGTAGCTACACTTTGGCACTCTGTTTCCGCAGCCAGCACTTCCTCTTTGGCTTTAGCCTGTTGCTTTTTCTTAGAGTTAGAGTTAAATGGCAAATTGCTTGGAAAGTGCAATGAAAAGCGTTACGCTTGCGCTGCCCTTTAACCTTTGTGGCATAACAAAAGGGAACTAACTAAAGGTGGGGGATTACTTGGGGATTAGAGCAGCTTTTGTGCCACACAGCCACAACTCGAATTGCATGCCACTAAGCCAGCAAATGGAGCAAGTACACTAGGCAACAGGATTGAACATATTGTGAACCGACTTGTTTCCATAGATATGGATATAGTTGTCGACTTTAACGACTTGGGTATGATGTAATTTTCTTAATTAAACATTTTATGTAATCAGCAAAATCATTGATATACTGAATAAGTGTGTATGAATGATAGACAGATACAATATACAATCGGATATGGCATTCTAGAGAAAACTTACAAAAAAAAAGGTATACAAAAAAACTCGGAAAGCTACAGTCGGATGCAACCGACTTTGCACATACACACGCTAATAGACATAAGCATACGCTCACGCTCACATAAGCATACATATCGCAAAGTCACACGCATACACATATATGTGGTACGGAGACTTTAATCTCGAATATCTCTGGTCTTTACTATTCGATTGAGCCACAATTTACAGTTAAAATTGTGGCTGTGGTGGTTTTTCGCGGTTTTTGATCTGCTTGCATTTCTGAGTTGCACAATCTTAATAGACCCTTTTGTACTTTTTTAAAGTACAGGGTGTAAAAAAGGTATACAAAAAATCCCATTAAATGGATGGGTGTGTTTAGCTTCAAGTTTGTAAATCAGCCAACATTTTCGAGTACTATATTTAAAACCAAGTAGATTTCATGTGTAGCTTGATTTAGAGCTAAACTAGATTAGTTCCAATTAGAGAGATGTAGTCTATCAAAGTGTAAGTCCAGGCAAAAGAAGAACTTCTGCAGACCCCCACAAAAACCAAGCTGACAAATTCAGTTTTTAGAACAAATTTTGCTCTAGCCAGAAAAAGATTACGTGTATATATAGTAGTATGACCTCGAGCAAAGGGGGAAAATGATGAAAATGCATATAGAAGCGAGTTTTGGCTGTGCCACAAACAAAGTTGCGCTCAAAATGAGTGAAAGAGTTGAGGAAAAAGTTTTGCATAGAGCTAGAGCTCTTTTTTATTTCGACCTTTTCTATTTTGTATATCAGAAATTTGTCGCTGCAGAAGCAGAAGCAAGCGAAAAACCGCAGGCGCAAAGCGGATTAGAGAGAAGTTTGCAAAAGTTTTTGCCAAAGCAAATGAAAATGATGGCCAAGTTTATGAAAATGTGAAGCGAACTTGAAGCATGCAACAAGCGCAAGCAGAAGCTTGCCACTTGGGTTGCCACTTTGATTGTTGCCAGGGAAAAATCAAAGCAGCAACAAGGGCAAAAACAAAGATGACAACAACAGCAGCAGCAGCAACAGCAGCAGCAACAGCAAGTGAAAATTTTCATTTTGATAATGGGAGCGGAAACTGTGTGCAAGTGACATTTGCATTTATGGAGGTACACTGAAAGAAATCTACGAGTTGGACACTAGCAGTGGAAAGATGGAAAGACTGCAGCAGTCGGGAGCAATCGACAACAGGACAAATTGTACTACGTTGCTTTTGCATCAGATGCGAGATCTCATGGAATGTGAAACAGGAGTAGAAGTCGGAAGATTCGTAGCTCTTTAGCCTATGCTAACTTTTACTATTACAAATACTGATTTTACATTAAGCACTGCAAATTTCTCGCAGTGTACACAACGTTGGAGCGTGTGTGTATGGGGTGTGGCTGCATGTGTATTAAGGGGCAAGTCTTGTTGCTGTGTATTGAGCGACTTTCGTGTACGTGACAATTCTTTCAACGCTTTGCGTTTCCCCTCGCTTCTTCGTTTCCTCCTCCTCCTCCTCGTCGCTTGCTTCCTGTCATGGCAATCGCTTCGTGTGTGATTATCTCAGTCTTCCGTTTGGATTTTCGACTGGCACATATCCTGCCTGCAGTTATACTTGTGGGGGATAACAAATCAACATGCTACCGATGATGATGATGTGCATCCTAGTGCTGATTGTGGGAAAATCAGTGGGAGAGCAAGAGAGAAATCCATCCCTCTCTCTGCTCTGGATTACAAGTGCATTTGCGAGTGCATTTCGCTAATTGGATATGTGTCAGTCTGGCAGGGGGAGGAACCGGAGCAACAATGGCTGCAGCAAACAGAGCCAAGGCGTGACACAAGCCCGGAAATTGTGGCATTGATTAAGACTTACTCAAGTGCAGCTCCGAGCCTCGGATTGTGCTCCCTAATTGACAATTAATGCGTCTCTAACAGCTGCTCAAAGTGACTTTAATGCAATGCCAGTCAAAGGATTATCACATATTCTAACCGTACCATATGTTGCTATAGAGCAGTAACTCAATAGAGAACACACCCCACATAGGTGTGTACACTGCAAAATAAATCGGGTAATGTGCTTTAAACAGGGAATGACAGCACTCAGTTCTTAATTCAAGTAACTTTATGCCAAGGTAAGAGTGAAGTGTGATATGACCATATCTTATTGATAGCATAATTTAAACCAATTCATAATTCCTATCACATGCGCGTTTTGCTTTGCAGCGCTGTTTTCACACGCACAGTCGATGCTCTCACACGTACAGGCGACACGGTATGCACACAAGCACACTGTTTGATAGTATGAGTGATGCCCAAGCACCACTGATTTAAACTAATCCGTAATCAGAAAATTAAGAAATGTAAATAAAGCATTAAGAGTTCTTAGAAAAAGTTGACTATCAATTGATTTTATTTAATGTATGTATTTGAAATGTTCTCTTTTGGATACGCTGTTTATATTTTCTCATTGCGAATTTTAACTAATTAGACCCTGTACTTTAAAAAAGTACAAAAGGGTCTATTAAGATTGTGCAAGCCCGAAATGTATGTAACAGGCAGAAGGAGGCGTGGCAGACTCCACAAAGTATATATATTCTTGATCAGGACGATGAGCTGAGTCGATCTAGCCATGTCCGTCTGTCCGTCTGTCTGTCCGTCTGTATGAACACCTAGATCTCGGAAACTGTAAAAGCTAGAGACATCATATTTGGCAGTTAGATGCCCCTATAGTGCAAGCAGATCAAGTTTGTTTTAGATTTTTGATACCTCCCCCCCCCCTCCCCCAAAAACCGCGAAAAACTGCCACACCCACAATTTTAAAGATACAAACTTGTGTTTTGAATTGTGTTGTGAATTGTGGCTCAATCGGATAATAAACACCGGAGATATTCAAGATTCAATTTCCTGTACTAGGTAAGGGGGGAGCAGCGCGAGCGTATGTGTGGTTGCATGCGACTTTACGATATGTGTGCTTGTGTGAGTGTTAGCGTGTGTGTGTGTGTGTACGAAGGAAAGTACAGGGTCTCCTACTGTCGGTTGAATCCGACTGTAGCTTTCCGAGTTTTTTTATTTTATTTTAAGACCTACTTTTTACTCAGTTTATTTACCCCTCTTTATCGCTAGCTCTTAATGCATTTAGGGTTAAGTCGTAAGTCGAAACCGCTAGAGAGTGAAGTGTATAATCTAATATCAAGTTGTGGTTAATAGTCAAAGAGAGACCAAGCTAAAGGAAAACTCTTTACCTAAAGACATTACCGCTAGTATAATTGGCGGTAAAATGGAAACTGAAATACACCAACATAATTATATCTGCACTCTGTCCGTCTGTCTGTCCATCAGTCTGCCTGTCTATCTATCTATTTTCACAGTCTCGTGTATTGAAGTATATAACAAATTACTAAGGATTAGTGCAACCAAAACTGGTCGGGGGCCAATTAGGTAGTGAATCCGCACTAAGCGGATTTTGGTCTCAGTAATAACAAAATAGTCCAAAGGGACGCAGAGCATTTGCCAAACAGTAAATGGAGAGGAGGGGGTGGTACAGTCACCCCTCCGGATTTGCTCATTTACAATGTGAAAGTCGAAAATTTCAATCAATATTCAGCAGTTTGCAGCTTCAGGGCTTTAAATCAAATTCAGTTAACATCCCATACCTAGGCTCGAACACCAAAGAGCAATCCCGTCAAACCTGCTCTCTGGTATTCTATAATTATGCCGTTATTCACCGACTCCAAAGGGAAATTGTAAAAAACGTAAATAGCATAGAAAATTCTTCAAAGTACAACGGGAAATTTGGTGATACTCTGTCGAAAACAACTTGAACTGGCAGAGAGTATATACTAGTGTATCAGAATCTTATCAACTTGACTGAAGTATGTACATATAATATGATACTAACTATGTATTAATTTATTCTATTATTTTTAAATTCATTTTTTTATTACGTTTCTCTCAATCAGCAAAATTTCTTATTCATAAATTTCACATTGTGAATTAATCAAAAAGAACGGACAACTCATCATACCCTAGACGTACGTAGATAACAAGTTGTCCAGGCGAATTGCAAGCAAAGTCAATTGAAGTTTTTTCTAAGAGCAACAGAAAGAAAGAAAGAAAAACGAAGAAGGGGGCAAAAGGGAGCAGAAAGATGAAAGTTTGTAAATGTGAAACAGAATGAATACTGAAGCTGTTGTCCATGTTGATGAATTTCCCTGTTGCCTGCGCACGATTGATGATGATGTTCATGATATGCATGATGATGATGATGATGATGATGATGATGAGTGCTGACTATGACGATGACGATGGGGAGTTTGGGGCAGAGTTAATTATTTCAGCGACTGTCGATGCGGCTGCTTCTGATGCTGATGCTGCTTGCTGTTGCTTCAAACTCCAGGATATTAGATGTGAGCCTTGCCACACGATTGTTGTTGCCCCACGCTGTCGTCGCTTGCCTGCAGGGTGTCCAGGACAACGAGGCAGCCGCAGCCAGGTATGAGGTCTGTTCCCCTGCCACACACTTCCTACCTAGAGCTGTACTTTTAGACAGTTCTACCCCATTACCATTTACCAATTTTCCAATTTTTTTCCTCTCCTTCCTCTCTCCTTTCCCTGTGTGTGTGCTTTGTGTGCTATCTTTTCCAATTTGCTGCGCTCGCTTTGCTTTGCGGCAACGCTTCATTCCTTGGGAAATGCAGTTTTTTCGCGACTTTGGCGTTTCAATTTAAATACTACTTACATTTAGAATCTCGTCTGAGTACGAGTATAGTTAATGAAAAAGTTTCTGCATGGTAAACAGAACAAAACTGAGAAGCACACAAAGCATTTTTGCCAGCACAAGACTTGTAAATTCCATAGCACACAGAGCAAAGAATGCACTGATAAAAATTAATGTGCAATCACTATAAACAGTTTGAATTTATTCATTTAGAGAGGCAACTAGCTTTCGACATAAAGTGTAGTACTAGAAAAGATACTCTCTCTTAATAGTGTGTTCGAATTTGAAGAGTTTTTCTTTGAGTGTACTACGAGTCAAGAGTTGTCACACATCTCACACGCATCTTCCGGGAATATAAGCGCAACTGAGCCAAAACTTCAACTACAACTTCAATTTGGAGCTTCAAGTTAAACTCAACTTGGGGCTAACTAAAACTGAAACTGAAACTAAAACTTTCAACAGCCTCTCGTCTCTCTGGTTAATTAATTCTGTTTGCATACACTTTTAGGTTTAGGTTGTCCGGCAACCCTTGACTTTTTAGCCCCAGACAGACTGACACATAGTACATATGCCCCAAACTTGATTTTGAATAGAGCCCTTAGACCACCCACTGCAAACCCCTTCAACCACATACATCATAGTCCAATCTTGAAAATATTTCAGTGTGAAGCATAAATTGTGGTTTTTACGGTAAATTGTGGGCTGGGGAGGGGGCGGAGGCAGTGTTGCCACTTTTAATTACGCTGCGTTGACAAATTTATTTGCATAGTTTCGAGGCGTGTCAGCACTTAAGCTAAAGCCAACAATTTGTGGCCAACATGAGAGCAGATCCTAAAGAGCTTCTAATTGAGTTTGGAGTTGAGGTAATCATGCACCAAAAGAAAGACGACATTTCCCCAAGACAAAACTTAATGTGGTATTGTGATAAGTTTTCCCTATTTATGGCCATGTGGCAGCTAAGTAAACGTTTCATAATTGGATAGATTTAAGGGGATTACTTTGGGATTTTTGACATTGAAGAGAGGAAAAACTTTTGAAATGATGAGTGAGGAATGAAACTCTTTATATAAGCAAAGAAATCTAATTTTAAATGCAGATTTCCATCACTGATTCATAAGAATTTTAATAATATTTCTACTCAAATTTAACTCTTTCTTTACAGATAGCATTTTAGTCAAGGCAACTTCCCTATACTATAATTTATTTCTTTTCACTCACCAATCGCCATTGCCGTTTCCTGGGCATCGCCAGTGACCATCTTGACCCGCACTCCGCTCTGCATCAGCATGTCAATTGACTCCCGAACTAGAGGCCTCGGTGGATCGGTGATGCCCACCAATCCGCAATAGATCAAGTCCTGCATGGAGCGACCCTTGGCCAGGGCGAGGACACGCAATCCTTTGCGTCCAATCTCATAGGCCTCGGCCAGAAATTCGGCCTCGTTTTGCTTGGTCAATGGCACCGTTTGGGTGCCAAACTGATACTTGGTGCATTGAGGCAGAAGCGTTTCCAGTGCACCCTTGGCAAAAAAGAGTTCCTCCTTGTTGTTGTTGTACTTGTGAATACACTTGACCGCCATCATCTTCTGTTCCGAGCTGAACGGATACTCCTGGATGCGTACATAGTTCTCGGCCGTGGCATACATGCCGTTCTTCATGGCCACCGCCACCAAGGCGCCCTCTGTCGGTTGGCCGAGCAGCGTGCCATTCTGTATGTAGGCATTATTGCACACTGCGCCGATTTCCAGGAGATTTGTTATGTTCGATTTGGCCATTTCCACATTATTGCAGTGGCGTATATGGATCTCGCCCTGATCGTTGTAGCCAGCGCCGGTCACATCGGCCATATAGCCATCGGAGGTGATGATAATCGTGGCAGTCATCTCGTTTTTGGTCAAGGTGCCCGTTTTGTCCGAACAGATGACGTTCACACAGCCCAGCGTCTCCACTGTGGGCAGCTTCTTCACTATGGAATTACGCTTGGCCATGCGCATGACACCCAGAGCCAGGGTCACGGTGACCACAATGGGCAGACCCTCGGGTATGGCGGCCACAGCCAGGGAGACGCTGATGTTGAACATCTCGGAGAGCGGTTTACCCTGCAGCCAGCCCAGCAGCATGATGACGCCAATGATCAGAAACGAGTAGAAACTCAGCTGGGCACCCAGAATATCCATGGACTTCTGCAACGGCGTCTTGGGTGCCTCCTCGGCCTGCATCATCTTGAACACCTCGCCGAACTCACTGCGTTCGCCGGTGCTGACCACAATGCCTTTGCCATTGCCACAGCGCACTAGGGTGCCCATAAATGCAATGTTCTTCATATTGCTGTGATCCTTGACATTCGTGTTGTTCAGGAGCACGTCGGTGATCTTGCGCGCCGGCTCCGTTTCGCCCGTGAAGCTGCTCTCATCTATGGACAGGTCCACAGCCTCGAAGAGACGCACATCGGCGGGGACGCGATCCCCCACATTGAGATGAACCACATCTCCTGGCACCAGTTCACGTGCGAGAAACGTATCGAGTCGTCCCTCTCGCAGGCAATGGCACTCCGGCGGCACCAGCTTCTTCAGCTCCTCCAGACTCTTCTCGGATCGGTACTCCTGTATGAATGCCACCGTGACCACAATTAATATGGCAATGGTTATGCTGACTGCATCATCAAACTGTTTCATAATCACAGAGACTAGTGCAGAGCCCAGCAGCAGCAGGATCAATGGATTCCTAAACTGCTCAATATACTTCTTCCATGTGGGATCCTCCTCGATCACATTGAGCTCATTGTGCCCAATGATCTTCGCACGGTATTTAGCCTCTGTCCATTTCAGCCCCGTTCGCACATCCACCTGCAACCGTCCGGCCACCTCGGATGCGCTGTGCGTTGATGACTCGGAGGTGGAGAGCAGCATTTCGGGTGTTAGGGTTAGACCCGTCTGAATAGAAGAGAAATAAAATTCATTAGAGGTGGTTTAAGCATTTGACTAAATTAACATTAGAATTCTGGATTAAATACATAAATTATACTATGACTATTATAGATGGCAAAGCGATGAATTGAGCAGGGTAAATATTAAGTAAGTAGAAGAACTAAGAATCTTGACTATATATAGAAATATTATTATCATCAATAATATTTAGAATCATAATTCAGAAAAGTTATGATAGGAAGGACTTATTTAAATATCATAATTGAGTATTTTACAGATTCATCTAAAACTATATTTCATGTGAAGTTTTCCCTCTTTTTATGTTAGAATTAGTTCTTATTAGAATTCTGGGTTATATACATAAATTATACTAGAACTAATATAGATGGCAATGCGATGAATTGAGCAGGATAAATATTAAGTAGAAGAACTAAGAATCTTGACTATAAATCGAAATATTATTATCATCAATAACATTTAGAATCGTCAATCAGAAAAGTCATGATACTAAGAAAAGACTTATTTAATATCATAATTGAGTATCTACAGATCCATCTATTACTATATTCCATGTGAAGTTTTCCCTCTCTATATGTACTTTGAATTTGCTTCAAAGGAAAGAGTCAGGCAAAGTTCTCTACTTTCTAAGAAGTTCACATGAATACTCCATACTCAAATAATCCCAACAATTTCACTATACCGTTTCTTGACCTAAACTTTCCTAGCAGAGGGCTGGCAGCATTGATTTTTCAATTTTCCACGTTTCCATTTGCATTTGCATTTCGAAATTCCGCTTTCTGCCACAAAATTGAATGGCTTGACAACAATTCATTTTCATCTCCATTTCCCCCCGCTCCATTTACCACTTGCAGCTAATTTGCACTCGTCAACAAGTTTGTAATCATTCATGGTGTTGTACACAGACAGACAGACAGACAGGAGAGATGGAGATGGAGGCAAGCGGAGTACAAACTTGAATCCAACTATCCTTGGCCACATGAGCAGCTCTTGGCCAGAGTTGTCAACTTTTGTTACATACTACAGCGAGAGGAAGTGTTCTGCCTCTGTCATGTCCAGCTAAAGTGGTGCACATCTGCATACCACCCAACCCACCCAACCCACTCGATGTCCATACAGTAGTCAGTGCATTTCGAGAACGTGACTTCCATTAAAAACATTCTTTCATTTTTACTATACATTAAATATTTTTATTTGGGGTTTCGTTCGCTCTTTTTTTTTTGGAACATTTGTGTCTGGCTGCGTTCATGCAAAATAAATTCAAATTGTGTGTGTGTGTGTGTGTGTGTGGTCGTAAATTTCTGCCGCTCACTGTGAGCAATGTGATGAGCAGCTGTTTTGGCCCAGTCACAGAAGCTGCAGTAATTCGTTCTCGGTGCTGAATGTTAATTACCAAATTAATCTAAATATGCACTCAAAAGTCTTAATGTGGAAACTGTAATATTTATGAATAATTTAGTTGTAAATAATTATTAAAACAATCAATATTTATTAGTAATGTATCATAAGGTTATACAGCTATTCAAATACTAAAACTGCTTAGTAACTTTTTTAGTCAAACCTAAAATTTCACAGCTTTTTTTTAAGTGCACCATCAATTGGTTTTGCTTTAATTTGCCTAGCTGTTTTTGCTGTTGACTAATCACTTATACTTTTTAGTTGACTTTGCACTGGACAAAGTTAATGGAGCAGACATTTTTCGGCACTGCAAACAGAGATAAATAGAGAACGACGGAGGCAAAGGCAGAGCAAGAGAGCGTAAAATCTCCAAAGGGAATCATTCATCTCTTAAGCGAACGAGCAGCATTTTCATTATGAAAACTATGCGGTGTGCATTTTAATTAAATTTGAAATTTTATCCCTCCCTCAAGGAGGCGAAAGAGTGAAGCAAAGTGCATAGACTGAAAGTTACTTAACTGCAAATTATGCAATGGAGAATTTTGCCTGATTGCATTGCCATAAACTGGAGTAAAATAGTTAGTACGTAACGAATAGGAAATACCCATGCAGGGCTTCGATTTCAATATCGGTTGTAAATTGATTGAAACAGAAGGCGATTGGGTTGGGGGTAAAGCATGAGAGTCACGAGTATCTAAGAGAATTGATAAGATACTAAGATACTATTTGATCAGATAAATATTCGATAATTAATCATTCATATAAATTATAAATATTTAATTATTCTGAAAATATTATATAATAATTTAATTTAGATTTATTAAACTTTGTATAGCTTGGAGAAATGTTGTACATATTTACCTATACTATACTATATAAATAAATATAAATACAGTCGAAGTTCCCTATAATGAATCTTGACGGGACCAGAAAATCACTTTATTATATAGAAATTTAATTATACATAATTTATATTTTGTGGAATGAAATTGGAACGAAAAAGTTGTGTGTTTGAAATCAATTCATAATAGGAGGAGCTTCATTGTATAGAAGTTCTCTATAGAGAAGTTCGACTGTAAATATAAATAATATATAAATACAATGTATTTACAATTAGACTATTTATAGAACTATTCGAAATATTTATTTACATCTCAAGCTTAGAATTAGAAATACCAATGTCTATTAAATAATTTAAGTCAGAGACTGGTCTTTAATCCCTTCTCTAATGAGAGTATAAATACGAGTATTTCAAATAGTTTATGCATATTATTTATTTAGATGCGATGCATCATTTAAGCGCTTAATTCGCTCTGCAGTTACGGAATTTAAATGCTATGCAAACGGAGTATAATTATTTAATTTAGCATCCGTTTGGAGCACTCAGTCAGTGCGAACAGACAAGCTAATTGCAAATTTTATTCGCAGAAATTTGAAGCTGCTTGTTTAGCAGATTTATAGCTAAAATTTACCACTGGCGGGGAAACAAAACCCATCAACGAGTCAAGTGTGGGGAATACATCAAATTGTTTTATTTGCTGTCTACTTGAAATTGAAATAGCCGTAAACCAAAGAGAATACCATTTCGACTGGCTACACTGAGAGAAATGTGGAAATTTAGATTACCTTTAACATTTTAATTTTTTATTATTTAATTTTAATTCTGTCATGGTTCTTTTCTATTTTTATAACAGTGTTTTCAGCATTGTCTACCTGTTCAAATAGATTTTTTTCATTCTCTGAATTTACACGTGTGTTGGCTTTTCATATAGCTGTTGCTCTTGTTTGCCTCGCAATATTCCAGCTCTGTTTGCTCTGGCCTACGTTGAACTTGGGTGTCTATTCGCCCATTCTCCCCTTTGCTAGAAAAATAGTGGCTCAAAGTGGTTTCAATTTGCTCTGCACGAATATATACACATACAGTTAACAATGTAATTGTGACTTTTTTAAAAGTTTCAAAACGTTTTAACCACAAATTGATCAGTTCGTAAAAATGTTTAGATTAGTGCAGAAGTTCGAAATGAGTGAGATAAAAGTTCTTGATTTGTGTTTAAATAAAAGAACGGCAGCTGTTCGGAAGTGAAACAAAGCGGAATAAATAGTTCTATTTGTGCATGGGACACTCTAAAAATCCGCTTTTAACAGAGTGTTAGCTACTTGTCTATGTAGGGGGAGGGGACTTCAGAGTGTAGATAAAGTTTGACTTTTAATTTCAGTTTTTTTTAGCAGTAAATTACTTTAAAGGAAATACATTTTCAAAATTATGACTTTAAAGATAATGAACCTAAAATATGTAACCCAGGCTTTGGGCACATTCTTAGAGTACCGATCATTTTTCTACTATCGAGAACTATAGAACTATAGACTCCGCTATATTCAATACCAGTATTAGCTCTGTTCAATGCAATAAATCTGGTTATAAGAATTTATGCTAATCTTTACTTTTTTACATGTTAATTTCTTTGAAGTTGCAAGTCGTTATTGTCTCTTAAAAATACAACTACAACTAGTAAAGTAAACTAGCCAGTTATCCAGCTAGTCGTAGTTGTAAATTAACACTTTAATCGCGTACAGTAACAACGACAATACGAGTACTTTTGATTTGTTGAGTTGATTAATGCAGGAAAAAAGAAAAATGAAATCCAAATATTATAATGCATGCAAATAATTCTTTGCACGTGTAGAGCTTATCGTTGGGGGAAATTCCCTATGGCCTCTAAGTAATATTTAATGATTGGACGTTCACAGTAATGCTGTATAATTGTTGTTATCGTATACCTGATCATCGTCAATGTATATACTTATAGCACGCCTTGGTCTACGCATCTTTCGCTGTAAATAAAGCTCTAAAGTGCAAAACAAAGAACTATCGAAAGTACTCTCGTTAAATGATGGTATGAAGTATACAGTTGTAACGATAGTACTGCCGATAGTTTAACAGAACCCACACCAATACATACTGTGATTAAATCTTAATGAAAAGAACCAGCACTTACATCGGACGTATTGATGACTATCATTTTGTTAAAGCAAAGACGATGACGTCGATGAGGTGAATGCTTATCATTAAGTGCGGGCACCGTACCCACTCACTCACTCCACATTTAGCAACTATCGTACGCAGCACAGTAATGAAAACTTTGCAATTTACTTTTTATTATTATTATATGTACGGTATGTACTATATACTGGTACGGGTAGCACTCTCAGGCTTCTGTAGAGAGTAGTTTCATATTGTTGTTATTATGAATATGTTTATCAGTTTTGTAGTCGATTTAATTGTGAGAGCGTTTTGGTCACGCACGAGATGTGAGCATGAATATTGTAGTATCGTATCGCATATACTATCATGCTATAACTAATACCCTTGCGTACCTATACTATAGTATTAATAACAGGGTGTAGATGCGGTATTTAGTATTCTAAGTGGGCTTAATTGATGTTTATCTGCATTAAGGTTTTATGTGGTCGGAAGTACTACTACTACTAGGTTAGGTTAGGTTAGGTTGAGCGGTAGCTGAGGAATAGACCTCAGCTCACTTAGGCCAAAAGAGGCTCATTGTGGTACCGCATGGGCAGATTTGATAATTCCCAACTACTTCGCTTTAAAACCAGCCTGAGGCTTTTATGAACCGTCTCAGATTCCTTAGCTTTATTGGAGCAAGGTCCGTCAGGTCTGTCAGATTGTAGGCTCCCAGCTGTGAAAACCTGGTTCTACATAGGGCAGGACTGTTTCCTCCTCTTCTTCGTCACGACAGCTTCTGCAAAAGTCGTTGAAAGGGGCCTGAAGTCTAGCAGCATGGGAGCCAATGAGCCAGTGACCGGTTAAGGCTCTGGTTACTATAGAGCACTACTACTACTAAGAGGGCAATAAAAAATATTATTAATTAATTAAAAACGTTTATCTTTTTTAAAGGGGACTGTATAGCCCTATAAATTATTATCGCTTCAATGAAATTTCCTCGTTATTAACGGATGTTCAGATAACGGTTTGTAGTAGTTCCTACTTTAATCAGTGACTAAACATGAATTCCAAAATCACAATTTTTCGAAAAGTCTGTTATCACATTTGCAACACCTGTAGGCACGTCAACTGTCGATAAGAGTGTAATCAATACAAATCAGACGTGGGTCATTGACAGCTCACTCACACACACACACACACTCTTAATTAGCTTTTTATAAGCATAATTCATTTCGTCTTTGGTATTTCCATTCTGCCAACAAAATAGAGTAAACCGAACTCTGTTGTCGATCCGCTTCTTTGGGAGAGAACATGCCACGAATAACTTTGCCAATAAGACAGCACAGAACTCCAATTGGAACGAATCAGCTCACTCAAACGCACACACATACACACACACACGTAGTGACGTCAAATTTCTGCAGAATTGTTTGTGTTTCTTCTTCTTGCCACTCGATTTGGTGTACTATTTTCAATCGAAAACGATAACGTGGCTCAGCCAAGTGAAGTGTGGGGCGCTGGAAGGGGAACGGGGAAGGCAACTGGAAGGCAGCGTCTGTTTAACTTGACACACTTCTAATAGCTAGAAGTACTTTTAGTATTTGTATTTGTTAATAACGATATTATGATATTCATTTGTGTATTTCGGCGGAGCTATACCGGCGATGCGATTGACACGCTCCGAAGACGACTAAACAAACAGTTTTCAATTGTCAGACAACAAAGCTGAAATTGAATTGATGAATTCTGCGATGAGTGAATATTTCTGATAAATAGCAGGAGAGGCAGATGATGTATAAAGCGATGCGTAAGTATGTATGTACAGACAGGTAGAAATAGACAGATAAACGAGCGACAACCAGGGCCAAGCTGAGTAACAATACAAAAAGCAACAACAACACACACAGCGGCACAAGCAAAAAACACAGAGAGAGCAAGAGAGCGAGAGAGCGAGAACGGAATGCAAAGAGAATACGCGCGTTGTTCTTGTTCTTGCTGCTTGTTTTACTCACGCAACGAATGCAATGTGTAACTGCCACTTGCAGCACTTATTTTATATATTTGTAATGCACTTTATTTTCGTTTATCTTTCTTTAACTTTTGCCTATTATCGTAGTATTCCTTCCGTTTTGTTGTTTTTGCCGCACTTTTTAATGAGGAATTACCCGCAGCCCAAAAAAAGCGACGTGTTCAAGCGGACTGAGAGCGCGAACTGACCTGGAGTGTGAGAGAGCGCGACGCAGCGACGCGTCGGCAGAGAGCAGCGTCAGCATGAGCGTGGAACGTGGAAGAATGTGAGCAACGCAAAGAGAGATTAAGCAGCGCGCGCACAGTGGGCTACGATGTGCGATATGCTAACTGGCGATTATAATCGACGATTATGATTAGTGCTGCAAAAACATAGAGGTGACTATCGATGTTTTCGATGTTTTGAGAAAAAACATCGATGTTTTGGGAAAAAACATCGATATTATCGATGTTTAAAATACAGCTTTTTAGTTTTTTTAATTTTTTCGGCTTTTATGTTTGATTTTAACAACTTTTTTTTTTTAGCAAATAATAAAACAAAAATTCAATCTAATTCTCTTAAAACTATACAACAAAATTAAAATATTTGCCTCCAGGGTTGAGTTCAAGTTGAGTTTTTGGTTGAGGTGGTAGTGATGACTCGGAAGTGATTACTCAGAAAAACATCGATAGTCGAAAAAAAACATCGATATATCGAACAAATTTCAAAACATCGATACTATCGATAGTGCTTCGATGTTTTTGCAGCACTAATTATGATAATATTTTGATTTGTATAAATAACAAGTCAATAAAAAGTAATTTTGAATAAAATATCTATATGGTATGTCACTTTTAAGCTATTTTCATTATATTAATCTTACATTTATATTTCCCAATATTATAACTATAATATGCACCACTGTAACATAGCAAATTCCAGCAGGAGAGTTGCAGATCAAGAGCAAGCCAAAATTGAGAGAGCAGTGGGCACTAAACACAACCACACTGCAACAAAAGAAAATGCGAATAAGAAGAAATCAAGATTGAGAGAGCATCGGATGTGTTTCATGGAAAGCACACACACACTGCACACACACACATACACACACAACTACAATGAATTTCGCTGAGTGAATGATGCGACGACTATTTCAGAGCAGGCTGGCTGCTCTCATTGCCGGTAATCTGATTAGAATTGAACGCGCAAGCTAACTAGACTTTGCAATGGGTCAAGTTCATGTGATAAGTCAATGTAGATCGGAAGTACTGCTTGAATTTAATCATTTCGACTGTAAGTAAAATGTAAACATTGTCTGTACGTGCTCAAAATATTTGTATTTTCTTTTCCTCTTTATTGTCGTTCCGCTTGAGTTTTCAATTAGCATGCAAATTCGAAATCTTAGAGAAATGCTAAAAGATGTTTATCACGCGTGTGATTAGCAGGGCTATTTCACACGACAATAATACAATAATATCCATAAGTAATAGGCGCCCGATTTCCGTGCATCGAATATGAGGTTAGACTCCCAGGGATTGTCTACAGATTGCATAAGATTACTATACGTATATTAAACATGATATGCCAACTCTGTGCCTTGATGCTAATAAACAAATACTATACGTATTGTAATTTTACTTGATAATAAAGCACGATAGTTCCCTTCAATTCAAATTTCAACTCATTAGTATCGCTATCTTCGCAGTCCGCTGTCAACCCTGGTAAAAAGGCAACACCTGTTGATTAATGTTGCAGCTAGTATTGTTCCTTTAGAGACGACGTACAAAAAGTTTTGTACTTTCTTTGGAGTTCTCAAATAATTAGGGAAAATTGTAATCAAGCTAATCAACTCTCAGTTACGGCAAGAAACCCAAACTCATCCCCAGCAATCGCTGTTTACCGTTTTACAATCCTATTTCAAGGTAAGCCTTTCATGGGGACTTTTCTTTCTTTGCTCTGCTCGACGGCAAAACAACTTTGACTAATGATTCTCTCTGCCAACTCAAAGAGGATTCCGAGTTGTTTCTGCAACACCACAATTGTTGCCACTACCTCTCTTACTCCTCCCCCCCCACTCCTAGTCACTACACAATGGGACAATAATAAGACAGCAACTGAGGTCAAAGTTGGGAGGAAAAGGAAACACATCGCTAGATAGTGGGCGTGATGGGTGGTGGCCACAAGCTGTTGGCGCTTCTTTTCCGCTCATTATTAATTTATGTCGTTTACTAGCGAGATCCTGCAGGATAACAGCTCTGCCCCTGGCAGATGGGGCAGCTGTGCCGCTGCCTTCATTCGTACAAGACGTTACCTTGCGAAAAGTTGCAGCCTCTTTACCTGCCACCGAGTGCTGCTTGTCGTGCATAATAGTTGCAACAATTTCCGGCATCAATTGCCTGCCTGAAACCGAGGCACAGTGGTGTTAACCCAATAAAATGTTGAAAAAATGTTATTAAAGATGCTTTAAAGGTAAAAAGTTAATCAAGAGAGATAGTTGAGGAAATTAGATGAAATAATAACGCCTCTTGGTTATTATATTGTAGTAATACAGAATGTAGTTTTATTCAATAATTAACATATTTGGCAAGAGCGTTCAATCGCTCGCTTCTTAGTTCAACGCGGGAGAAAAAGAGAATCAGAGATTACAAAAATTATACGCTAGAGATGCAACGCAAGAAAGAATACAGAGTCGTATTGAAACATCGATAACTATCAACAAAATTAATAGCATCGAGGTTTCTTTCCAAAAGCATAGAAACAATACATTGATGCTTTCGAGAGTCGAGGGACAGCGAATTAAGAAAAGTAATTTACTAATATTTGAAAAGAGAAAAACGTAAAGATATGTATTGACTTTTATAAACAATACGACTATTCTGATTCCTCAACCAATTGTCTGTAACTATTCTAACATTTGTTTTCTCTTAAATTTGACTTCATTTTCATCACATCTTAACCACAGTTAAGATAGCCTGGTTAGATGCCCGACTGCTTGACGTTGTCTGTCGGTAAACGTCTCACCGAATTGTTGCGCTTTGTTGATGGGGTTTTTTCCCAATTGTCCAAGACAACATAAAGCACCGAAATTGTGGCTTAGCTGGCGCCTAATTGGCATAAATATTTTATGGTCCTAATGAGCAAGGCAATCGGTCTCTTCGGAGTGTTAAACAGTAGTAAACCCCCTTCACAAACACACACACAGTCAATCAGGGAAAGAAAATTGCCTGGCATTGGGGAAATGCATTTTCTATTGACACTTTGTCAGGCTTTTTCTAGCTCAATAACTGCAATCAGTGGGCCTAGCTCGAAAATTGGAAAATTGTTTATTTGATTTAGAACGAATTGTGCTCGATGCCTGCCAGTCAGCTTAGGCATTGATTAAATTTGATTTGCAATCCCTCCGCATCCCAAAAAAAAATCACACTCCATTGCATCCGTTGACACTTGAATGAGTCCCACAAGCGTCATCGTTTGACTCTCCCATTCCAATTCCATTCAATTTTCAGACTGTTCTCTTGCCAGTCTTGCCTGTCTGTCAATGAGTGTCTGTCTGTCCGTCCGTCTGTCCATTAAGCTCATCTCTGTACGGTCAAATTATGCGGCATCACATTTCCTAGCCTGCTATTTGTCAATTCACAATCTGTTGCATAAAGCACATCCGCCTGCTGAAATATGGCACGTGGGTATGAGATACTCTCATGGCAGTAAATGATGCACGCGAATTTTCTGTCAAAAGCGAACAATGCAAAATCAAATCCACAAAAATTACACAAGAGATAAAAATATATTAGGCTTAAATCATTCACTAAAACAAAACACGTGGGAGTGTGTAAAGTATAAATGAAAATCACTTAGACTTTGGAAAAAAGGAAATAAATAAGAAATAGTTGGACTTGAAAAATATTGGCAAATGCTACTGTTTGACTGACTGATAATTTATTTTATTTTATTTTTAGACCCTTTACATTAAAAAAGTACAAAAGGGTCTATTAAGATTGTGCAACTCAGAAATGTATGTAACAGGCAGAAGGAGGCGTGGCAGACCCTACAAAGTATATATATTCCTGATCAGGACGACGAGCTGAGTCGATATAGCCATGTCCGTCTGTAACTGTAAGAACTAGAGACATCATTTTTGGCAGTTAGATGCCCCTATAGTGCAAGCATATCATGTTTAGGTTAGATTTTTGATACCTCTTCCCCCTCCCCCAAAAACGGCGAAAACCCACAACACCCACAATTTAAAAGGTACAAAGTGCTTGTGATTTGGCATACGATAATCTTAAGATAATCTTTAACTGTGCTGTGAATTGTGGCTTAATCGGATAATAAACACTAGAGATATTCAAGATTCAATTCCCTGTACTAGGTAAGGGGGGAGCAGTACGAGCGTATGTGTGTGTGTAAAAAGGAAAGTACAGGGTCTCCTACTGTCGAATGAATCCGACTGTAACTTTCCGAGTTTTTTAAATTTGAACTTTTGTTGACCCCCGCTTCTAATCTTCTATCAAGTCAACAAAAACTCATCGCTGAGCTGGATTTTAATTTCGATGGGATTTATGTAGTGTGACTTAGTGGGTTTTAGTTTTGTGCTATCGCTCTAAAAGAAAACATGAAACACAAATGCTATATATTTCTATACGTGGCCGTGACATTGGTCTTCATTGAAACGCCTTGGACAACTGCAACTGACAATCAGAATAAGGTGGGTCAATGAAAGTCATATAAAATTTGAGTACTAAGATATAAACTAAGTATAAACGGGTCTGAGGAGCACACCCGGCTATAAAACACCCTGTACCTAGTTTCTTGACAATGGTGTATGAAATGGCTTTGTGCTATCTATGTGCTACTATATATACTAAGTATAACTAACCCACGGAGATGTCGGATTAAAAACTGTATACCCAAATGTCTTTGTGTGCCGGGTATACAACTCTGTTACTCTGTTTAATTTTATTGACAACTTGCATTTTATAAAATAATTCTAATATATAAAATATAATATGTAACATATATTTTGATAATAATGAATAATCTTTTTTTAGTTTTGTCAAATATCTCGTAAACTGGATGACGAATGTGGTGGATACACCTACACGATAGTGAAGCCTATGTTGGGGTATATACACCAAATGAAGCAGAAAATTGACAATAATGATATGGAGCATAAAAAGAAGAACGATGCAATATTACAATATCAATTACAAGCAGCAGAAAAGGACACTACTATTCAAGAATTGAGGAATCAAATAGAAGTCAATAAAAAGTCCGTCGAATTGGCTTTATCAATGGCCAGTGAAATGGCGAAATACGAAAAGTTACGCTATGAATTTGAGGATCAGCTTCAGCAAATAAATAGCCTCAGTATACAATCTCAATTGGATGCCAAAAAAATCCAAACCTGTGAAAATCAACTGGAAAAAGTGAAAGAACTAGAAACTAATTCAGTTATAATCAACGAATTGCGAAATCAATTAGCTGCATATAAATCGACTTTTGAAACCGCCTTATCAATTTCAAGTGAAACGGAAAAACTACGCAAAGAACTCATAGAAAAATCTCAGCTTATCAGCGAGCAAAGCAAACAAATTCATTTGGATGGCAAAAAAATTGAATATTATGAAACACAAGTAAATAACCAATCGGAAGTAATTAAACAATCACAGAATAATGCCCAAAATTGTGCAAGTGAATCAGAAAAGCTACGCGAAGAGGTCAAAGAAAAAGCACAGCTGATAAGCGAACAAAGTAAACAAATTCATTTGAATGCCGAAAAAATTGAAAACTATGAAACTCAAGTAAATAAACAGGAAAAAGTAATTGATCGATTACAGTCTGATGCTCAAAATAGTGCTGACAATTTAAAAAAATGCGAAAAAACATATCCAAACAGTTGTATGCCCTTTGGAGCTAATCCTGGATCTCATAGGCTTTCCCTCCCCCACGAGTTTGATGTACTATGCGATAGTGGAACAGCTGGTCCTGGTTGGACCATCATCCAGCAGAGGATCAACGGAAAGGAGGACTTCTACAGGGATTGGAAAACCTATAAGCAAGGATTTGGCTCATTTGATGGTGACTTCTTTCTTGGATTAGAGAAGATACACCAGATAACGAACAGTCAACAGCATGAGCTATATGTTCACATGGAACAATTTAATGGCGCTATTACTTACGAACGATACACTAATTTCTCTATTGCTGGTGAAGATGATCAGTATACATTAATCAGTGCAAAACGTGTATCTGGCAATGATACGTATGAGCAGCTGTCGGAACATGTAAATCATAAGTTTTCAACCTTTGATCGCGACAATGATGGGTCTGAGTATAATTACGCGCAAAAATATCATGGAGGCTGGTGGTATCTTAATAAAGGATTTTCAACTTATAGGTAAATTAATTTTACATTATTAAAAAATAATTCTATATCATTACAAAGCAATAAAATGAATTTCTTTTAATTTCAGTAACTTGAACGGAAAATACTCTGACCATGCTTTAGAGGGTAACGCACACTTGTTTTGGCATTTCAAAACGTATCTAAAAGTGGTTAAAATGCTTTTACGACCCTCAAATATTGGAACCTAAAACATTGGATCACGGTTTTCATCAATGAACTTCTTGCAATTTATTTCCGGCGTGTTAAGCCGTTTTTAATATTTTTATACACAACTTTTTAGTAATTCTACATTTACATATTGAGCATACCAAACATTTAATTTTACATTTATGTATAAATACAAACAGTTTCTAAACCCTTTTATAACCAACGTTATAGTAAATACATAATTTGCATATAAATAAGCATTCTTATTCTTTGAGTAAATAAGATCATCAGTTCATTAGATGAACCGAGGTGATTGAGTACACTAAGCATTCTAGAATAACACAAAAGGTAACAAATTAGGGTAATCTTATCCTTTCCAATAAAACCAATATCTTACATTAAAAGACCCTTGCAAAATGATTGATTAAATGCTGATTTTTTGGCATTATAATTTAAATAATTAAAATTAAATATATAATTTATTTTTGCACTTTGCTTGTTGACACTTATATTGCACATTTATTTTAATGTATGCATACTGCATACGTAGTACATTCGTATGTGTCTTGTTGATGTCGATATAAGTTAAATGTGTGCCCATCTCTATAGGGGTATAACCCTATGCCGTCTTACCCCAATTAGCCACTTTACTTGGCGTTTGCGTGACACGTGTCAACCGTGTTAACTCAAGTGTTGCCAGCAGCGAGTGCTGTGGCTTTTCGTATTTGTGATTTGTCTGCTTCAGCTGTAGCATTGTTATTTGAGACGGGCCAGGAGCCACCCAGCCATCCGACACATCGAAATCCAAGCAAATCCGACCACTTAACCAAAGCTTTAAATATTTTATAAGCAATACAATGATATTGTATTTAAAGAGCGCCAAGTGAAAGATGAAGCTTTCAGTAAGAGCTACCTTATTATTTAAGACGATTTCACAAATTAAACATTATTTCCGTTTTAATCTAGCCTACAGGAGCTTCTATTATGAAATTACTAAACACTTTTAAACATTCTAAAATTATTTAGCATATAAACAGTTTAAGCATATGAACTAAACTAAGCTTTCAAGAGCTACTATCAACTCGGTTATCGCATCTACCATTTTGAGGCAGTAAATCACACCAAAAAATTGCTACTAGACGAGACGCATACATCATCCGACGAATGCAATCGTTTATATGCATCAAACCTCCCAAAAAACAGGCAAACGTGCACTTCACTCCGAACTAGTATGCGTTACTTAATGGTCGAAAGCTGAACTCCTCCGCCTCCCCCATTCCACACTCAGAAATAACAAATGGCGGGCAAGTGCGGCCATTATCCTGGCACCCAAGTAATGGCATACGGGAAGTAAGGGGGAATTGCGGCGGGTAGAGACTTATTTTGTTTGCGTAGCAAATGTCGTGTAAAAGCTTAAAATAATGTTTAAAAAATAAAGACTAGAAGCCAACAGCAGGCAACAGTCGTGGCCTAAACTAAGCAAATTTCCAGCTGAATTCTAACGAGCTTAACGGAAATGCAGAAAAGAAATGCACAAAAAATCTGTATAAAACGCTAAGCGTAAAAAACTGTGGAAGAAAGCACGAAAAATTATTTTGCATTCAATAAAAGTCATCAGATGGCTTAGCCCCTAATGATGAGCAAATAGTCTCGTTAAAGATATCAAACGATTCAAATCTATGTAAATGGCAATCATTCATGAGAACGAATAGTTCTCCGTGTGAGATGAAACGGAAAAGAACACAAGAAAATACAGAATACTAAAAGTCAAAAGGAAAAGGAAAAGAAAATTAAATTCAGTTGAATTGTTGAATTCGAGATTAATGAGATATTTTAAGTTGTAGAGAATGCATTTTAGTAGTAGGTAGATGGTAGGTAGGTAGACTGCATCGGTCATAGAATACTAAGTAAAGGCCTATTCCCAGATAAGCGGAAACGGCAAATTTTTATGACGATATATAAATGTAAAGAAAACAGCTGTCATTCCTTTCTTTACACGCTTGTTCGTTTTTGAAGTCCAAGCAAGTCATAAATGTTCGTCGGAAAAGTTATTGGTACTATTAATAGTGGAATGTGCGAGGACCCCAAATCAGCTGTTTCTTTAAACAGAAAAATTAACAGTCAGCTATTCCGCATAGCTTAGTGAAATGCCATATAATTAACATGAATAACCCAAAGGTGGATAAAATTTTAATCGCCATCAAATAAATGCAAATAAAAGGACCTGGCAATATATTTGCGCGTTTTATTACTTTATTTGATTTTATATTATATTATTGATTTTGATTTCAAACAAAGCGCGGCGGCTATAAAATAGCATGACCTTAGACCATTTGGCCATACCAAATTTGGTACAAGGATCACCTAACGCGAGGTTAAACCGGTTTCACTATGGACCATTAGGTAAATTTGAGGGACACGATCCCATCCGGATCTACCTACGTACTTTTCGATTTAAAAACTAATTTTATTTGGGATAAGGGAATTTCTGTGTTTAGTATTAAATTCACATAAAATCTATCCTACGGTTTTTATAGATTCGAAAGTCTCAAAATTAAGTTACTTGAAATTATATAAAAATTTCATTCAAATTCTTCGATTTGGTTTACTTTAACAAAAGCCCAAAAACCATTACTTTACCATATATTTATGTAGGATATGGCCTCGTGTTAAATAATTAAGTCACTGTATATCAATTAAATGTTCGGTATTTATTAATATATGGTGGATATGAAATTATAAATGTAATACAGAATGTTTTCAGTAACAATGTAATAAATGAAATTAATTTAGCAACGAGCAACACAACACAACGCGCGACGTATTCCCAACAACTACTATGCTCTACTGTCAATCGATTAATTTTCGTGTGGCCGTATTTCGATTTCAAAGACAGGGTTGCATCTTAAGATATTCAATTAATATGTGTACCCGTTTCTGGTTTTACGAACCATTCCCACATTTATACTTTAATTTTCTTAAAATCTATAGAAATTAATTTTAGTTTTGAATTTAACTTTAAACAATTGCCAAATATGTAATTAAACTATTATATATTTAGTTTAATTACATATTTTTTTAAATTTTTAAAAATTTTTTCGATGGTTCAAAGATTGTCTAAGTTTGCGAGTTCAAGGGTAAATTAAGTGAACAAGTTGGCATTCGTTCTAAATAAATTTTCACCTCCATTGCACTTTGTTTCCTGGTATCCCATATGTAAAACACAACTCTAATTCCATTAACGTTCTTGGGCTCATAAGCAGCTTAGACTAATAGTTTACGACTTACCCAAACACATATTGTTGATGTTCTGTGGTAATTTCAACACTTTTAGTCTTATTATATGCAATCTAATTGAATAGAGGAAATTTGCTTTGAATGGATGATCAATTGCAGAAGACTTAGCCAATTGTTGGTATTTGTTTTTGCGAGATATTTCAGTTGGGCTAGAGTCTCTCGGAAATCAATCAGAAACCTCAATTCGAATCTGTATCCAAATCCATTTCGAATGCAAATGCAAATACAAATACTTTGATTTGCTATCCAATTTGGTACTAGTAGCTTGCTTGCCAGAATTTCATGCATCACTGAAGACTGTCTACTTTAATGGTGCCAGGAGGCAAAAGGGGGGGGGCAAAAGGACTCTCAACTGATTCTATTGTGTATACGGCTTTGTTGCTTTCTCCTCACAAAAAAAAAGATGAAGAAGAAATGCTTACAAATGCGGGCTGTGGTTCTGCCTGTCAGGGCAATTACATGCAACTTCCCCTTTATATTTCAGCTGAATTTTGACCAGCTTGAGTTGGGTCTGGTGCCTCTGCAGTTTTAAGTGTTGCCATTCTTTGCAGCTCATTTTTCTCTCGCTTTTGTCGGTTTTTTCCTCGATTTTCCAGCACCTTTTGCTTGCATTTTATGCATGGTATAATAAATTTTTGAATTTCATTCTCTTACTTCTCCTTTGGTCTGTTTTACGACACTTTTTGCTGCACGCTTTTGCATAATGGGTGTTAAACAGTGAGGTTAAGGCGAACTTTTTTACTTTACGTAAATTTAAAGTAAAAAAATTGAAAAATTGAAAAGGCAGTTCCAAATATTATTAAACTGTATTAAATTTGAATTAAATATTAAGTCAATATAATTACAAATAATATTGATTTTTATTGTTATTGTTGAGTGAACAGAAACTCTTCTGTTAACTGAACAGCATGACTGTGCACTTTTCATATTACAATGAGTATTGTAATATATCTATGCAACAGCTGCTTAAAATATTTAATTTATATGTTAGTTTTACTCATACTTTTTCTAAAAGTCATATTATTTTGCCTAGTGTCATATCATCTGAATGTCATTACATTACTTGATTTGCATCTAATCGGACATTTCCAGCTGAATAGACACCCATTATACAGCACTTTTCGCAGTCTAATGTCTTTCTGCTCTCCTTAGGGGTTACTCTTTGTGGCATACCCTCAATTACAAGCACTTGTATGCACAATGTCATAATTACACATTGTTGTCTGCCTCTAATTTTCTTTTCTCTTCCTCTCTATTCCATTCTACACTCTGGTCCGGTTTTTTAAGGTTTAAAGCTGAACAAACTACCCGATCGAAAAAGAAACAGACTGTAGACAATAATGGATTGCAATGGATTGCATTTACATATGACGTTGGGGGAATGGCTCAGAGGTGCGTATAGATTTTCAGCAATGCTTCTAAGTGCAAGCAAGTGCACTGGGAGAAAATTGTTGAGGAAAATATAACGTTTAAAATAAATATATTATGTGATAGTTTCTTATTAGTAAGTTCCATAAGTCCCCAATCGAATGTGATATTATTTGATTTCAGAAATTTTCAATAGATTAAAAGAAAATATTTAGTTGAAATTATAGAGCAAATATAATAAGTTCTAAATTAGGCAAAGGTGAATGTTGATGCTTGAGGAAAACTGTTATAAACCTTATTTATCTACTATCTACTGCAAGTTCTATCTTTTTTTAATACTTGCAGATAATACATATTTCTCAGTGTACAACACACTGTTGCCAACATTAGATACTTTTACCAAGCGCCAAAGTAATGGAAACGAATAAATCTTGAATGCCTCAAATATTTGCTATATGCAACGCCTGTCCCGGGTCCATGTCCCAGTCTGTGTCTCTGCCCTGTTGCTGTCATGTGCTGGGGTGGGGCAGGCAGACAGTAAAACAAATTTCTATACAACACTTTATAGCGAACGTAGTAGAGAAAAGAAATCGCAAAGTTGCCTCAACGGACGGACAGGCAGACAGGCAGTCAGACCATTATAATAGTTTGCAGCGCCTTCAGCGACTCCGGGAGTGGGTTGAACTCGCTTTGACACTCGAGAGCCGCAACGAGATAAAAATGGCTGCAATAGACGATACCAGACTGCTGTTGGGCGGGTGTGGCACAACACGCGTTGCATGCCACACACACACACACACACACGCATACAGGGACATTCAAGCTAACACTCTCAGCGCGGCGGTGCTCTTAAAATAATATAAAATATGCATTGGCAGAGCTTAACTAGATAACTGCATAATATCATATTGCGCATACGCCGCGTGGCAAACAAGCTGTAAATACCATAACGGCTAGGAGAAAAGCTCCACTGAGACTTGACTGAAAAATGGGCCTTACAAGGGTTGCAGCGAAAATTGCAATGTTGATAAAGTAAACCAAGAATTACTGAATAAAGTATAGTATATCAGTTTAAGTTTGCTAAGAGAATTTAACAAAACTTCATTATAATAATAAATATACTTATTTAAGTATAGTTGAATTTAACAAAACTTGACTTAATTGATAATAATTAATTGATATAATTTTATTTATATATCAACATTTGTAATTTACATGTATATTTTGAATAAGTTATTAAAGTTTTCGTACAACTTAAAGCTCTTAATAAAAGCTCTGTTATTAAAGTATAATTTAATAAAGTATAATTTATTAAGCTCCATTATTCCTTAACTCAAAGCTCAAAGCTCTCTAGCGCAAACTTCTTTAATCAGCTTTAAGCTATAGTATCTTAAAGCTTAGCTGCACACTGTACTACACACTCGGCACTGCCTTTTCTCTGTCCGTTGCACTAGTTTTATCTTTCAGTTGGTATCACTGTGCTCTAAGCAAACTAGACAAAGTGCTGCCAATGCAAATCAAGCCATAGACCATAGACAACCGTAGACCACGCCCATACCCCCACTACCACACTGGCAGCCATTCTTTTACCCCGTTGTCAATTTTTGTGGCAATCTGTTGCCAACGAACGTTGATAACACACAAAATGCTAAACGAAGTTGCTTCCAAAATGCAAAGCACTCACAATTGTTGTTGCTGCATGTTGCATGTTGCAGCATTGTCTGCAGCAAGCTTCATTAGATGCACGTAGCAAATGAAATGGAGAAAGGCGGAGAGAGATTGTGTTTCTGTGTGTGTAAGAGAATCAGAAGGAGCCGCAGCTGAATCGTTGTGCGTTCGAGTGGAGCACCACTAATAGATGTGGAATTCAAATTTATTTTCTCTGTATGTGCCCCAGGCAAGTGCCACACGGTGCACAAAAGAGTTGCAAATGAAGTTGGAACTAAAAACAAACCCGAACAGTACGCCCAACCAAAATGCGTCAGTCTTCAGTGACAATTCAGACGTGTGAAATAACAAACTTCTTGATAAGGAAGCAAATGTTAAATTTAGAAATAATTTTGTTATTTAAATGCTGCTACATTTAAAAAGTTCCAAGATATTTTATTAGTTTTATTTTAATAGAATTTATTTACGATGCATTCGCCAATAAAAATTACATTATCATAGATTAAAGCAATGATAATTAAATTTATATTAATAAAAGTTAAAGACACAAATCTTAAGAGATTACAATAATTTGATCGAATTATAATAATAATATTTTGAATTTAATAAAAATATGTATTTCTTGATTTAGTAAATAAATTAGTAAAGAACTTAGGATAGAATTGCTTTTCCTTTAAGTATTATGTAAATTATTTCTTTTGATTTCAAAAATACTATCTTGCAATCATAATTACAAGCAATCGGGAAGCTTAATTCGTTATTAGCTAGATGCTTTTGAGCATTAGCATTTTACATGATTTCTGAGGGAAATTAAAAAGGTATTATAGTACGACAAAGCTGTCATAAGCTCGACAGCCTACAACAGTAATTACGGTATAAATATAATGGGGAATCAGTTAGACAATGGCCAAATGAAAACTACAGCAAATTACGATCGTTTATTCTCCATGTGGAAAACTGTAGAAAATTCAAGCGGAACTCAAATAGTATAAAGCGAAAAAAATAAACAGCAAAATTCAATTAATTAAGAATATGTTCAAGTGCAATGCGAAACTTTTGCGACAGACAATAGAAAAAATAAAAACAAAAACAAAACAAAAGCAAAAAATTATTGACAAAGTTCCCGATAACTTTTTCTCACAGTTCTAAACTTAAACTGCATAGAGTAAATAATTGTTGACTGCAACGGAAGTGAAATCAGCTCGGGAGGCAGCAACACAGCGAACAGAAGTTCTACAGATAAATTACGTATACGCCGCGTGGAACAAACAGAATATTGCGTAATAAACTGTCAAATGCAAAGCGACAAGTTTAAATAAATACCTTTTCGATTGTGAACATTAAATGCCCTACAGACATTGTGTGTAAATAACATATGAAAAAAAAATTATTTAAATAAATAAAATAAAATTAAATATAAATAAAATAAATATAAAAATAATAAAAACGTGTAAATAAAATAAATTAAATAAATATATAAATAAAAGAAATATGTATGTATAATATATAAATAATTAGAAAATACGTAAAATAGATAAAAATAAAATATTAGTACAATAGAAATAAATGAAAAAAACATATCAATAAAGTAATTTTATAAAGTGAAATAAATATTAAGAAAAGATTTTATTTTATATTATTTAACAGTTTTTTATATGATTTACAAATGTTCAATGATATTTCCACGCAGTTATGTAGTATTTAAGCCCAAGACACCCTGAAACTTTTCTGACTTTTCAAGCTAGTCGTATATGCCTTTAATGCATTGAAAACTTGCCAAAGAGTATAAAAAGTTTATTTAATTCCGCACAGAGGGCGTGAAATTGAACACACGCAGAGAGCAGAGAGAGTGTAAATATTGAATATTTAATATTGTTGGAATTATTTAATAATAAAAGTTAATAAAACTGATGCCAGCATATGTAGTTCCAGATAGAGCAGAAGAAGCAGTCACAAAGAGAGAAGAGAGAGGGAAGGAGCGTTCAGGAAGTGAAATGAAATTGGAAATTGCAGTTGCAGTTGCAAGTGCAGAGAAGCTGCCTATGTGTATGTTGCAGACTGATAATTTACATATAATTGAGTGCAGCCCTGTGTGTCCTTTATATCCTGAATGCGTGTGTGCGGAGTTATCAAGCTGAACGGAATTTATATGCATTCGTTTGTTCTCGGCTCGTGTAAAATGAAAATTTATGCACACTTAATGGTCGCCTTTGCCCAGCCCCGCCCAGTCCATGACACGCCCACATATCCTGTTGAATGTACTCGTTAAGTTGGGCAACCTCAGCACTCAGCACTCAGCACTCAGTACTCTCTATCTCTCTCGATTCGTTTCTTGCAAATGAGTTATGTTTTATTTCATTTCAACTTTCACTCCATCTCTTGTACTTTATCTCTTTCCGTCTCTCAATCGCTATCTCTGTTTTGGTCATTTTTCTTTGTGGTTTGTCGCATTTTAACATATAAATGCGTGACAGGAAAGTTGATGATAAATGCCGGTTTTAAATTAAGTTGAGCTCGTCGCCTCTTTATTTTTCATCTTTTATCTCTGCTCTTGCTGGGGGAAATTGTGATCGTTCTCCCTTGAATGCAATATTCATTTCTTTTGTCTGAGTTTCACTTCTTCTATAGGGGCAGTAATTATGCACGTGTCCTGTCTATTATGCCAACGGCAAACATTTACTTTCTTATGATGCCATTTAAAATTTATCAAGATTAAATTTCGATATACTTAGGAGATGTCTGAAGTGTATTTCAGTAAAGTAATCATACGATATCTGCCTCGTTTGACTTTTATTATACTCTGATTTCAACATCTTACAATCTATCTGTATCTTATTTCTAGTCGAACAGTAATCTGTTAGTTTTGTTTACCCTTTATAGCCCGCTGAATATTCTCTATACTAAATCTAAAAGCACATCATAAATCTACAAAGGCACAAAAAAAGAAATCCTGTTTTTCTCTTGCAAACTAAAAGTATAAAAACATGGAGAGAAAATATAATACGTTAAAGCGCTTTTGGGGCACGTAAAGAACTTCAAAACCGACATAAAAAATACAAGAGAAAATGTGCACGCGGCATTAAATTTGTTTTTGAGCGCATAACAAAATCAACTTTATGGTTGTTTCTCAGGAAAAGCCAACCGTGGAAATAAACTGTAGTTTGCAGAACGTGAACTTTTCTATATTATGCTTATTTTTTTTCTCTCTGCCTCCTTATTGAAAACTTATTGCTGGAGTCGAAATTGACGTCAAAGTGGAACAATAAGAGAAAAGTTACTAAAAAGCCAAAGAGGAACTCAATTTCTATATAATTTAATCGGTATAAGATAAGGATTTTCATTGAGTTTAAAATGCACTGTTAAACTGCTTGAAGACATTGGCCTAAGTAGCAGATAAAATGCTAATGCGGATGCTGAACTAAGGGGTTCGTTGTCCGCCTGTTCGGTTGCACTTAAGCAACACCTGTTGTCAGTTATAAATTGCCAGCTCAAGGTGTTGCACATGCACACTTAACCTCACTTAAACTCAACTCAGGCGCCACATAAATCTTCAGTTCTAACTAACCACAGCAATAAGTCAGCATCTGAGCTAAAATTATTATAGTCTGCTTTTGGGAGACGACTTTAAAACGTTTAAATAATTATAAGAAAATGTTCTTTCGGCTTTGCTTTGTTCAAAGTCTGTTGGAAATAATGGACTACAGCTGAGTAAATCTCTGTATATTAAGATAAACCTGAATATGAAATAGTAGAGGCAGAAGCGTCAGCAGATAACAAAAGGAACTTAATTCCCGAAAACACGAATATGGTTTTAGTTAGTCAAAGCTAACTGGTCAACAAAATATTTACCAAATTAAAACAATTGAATTATTTAAAATATTTGCGATACGTTGAACAAAACAATGAAATTTTATACCAGGTAATATACGGGTATTATTCATAGTTTCCATAGTTTCCTAGCTAACAAATATTTACTTATATTGTTCTCATCAATTTCAGCTAATTCAATTGTTGCAGCAATTTAATTTTTCAATTAGCAAAACAAACACAAACTAAAAACAGGACACACTCTACGCTAAAAGTACACGCACCACATAAAGCGTGGCCCGTTTGTTGTAATTGTTGTTGTGTTTTTAATTACATTACAACGTGAATGAAAACAATTTGCTTTTGTATGCACTCGTATTTGCCGGCTTCTAATGAAAACAGTATGTGCGAATCACTTGGAAATTTGTAAAACAGCAATTACAAAATACAAATAAATGCACGCAACAAATTTTCTTCAAGCAGGTGACCTACATAATACTCAATTGTTATTTAAAATTTAAATTTAAAATAAAAATTTTAATTTAATTTTTAAAGGTGATGATCCTTAGTTATCGTTCTAGATTTCTAATTACATGTGTATTTGTTTTTTATTTATTTTTATTTATTATTTTATTTATTTAATTAAAGGCCAAGGGTATGATCAAATAAACAAGGTTTCAATTGTAAAGGTTGGTTACGACGACCAACATCTCTCGTCCTACAATAATTAAAGAAATTCATTAGTATTTCTTCTTGATTCACCTCTCGACGCAGATGCGGGAACATGTCCTTTGCCTGAGTCTCGGATACGCTGAGCCACGAGGAATCGCTCAACTCCCTAGGGTCTTCAATGAGCCGATCTGTCTGTTGCCATATCGCCACACGGGACTTGGGGGCGTAAAAGACCAAACGTCGGAAGTTAGGCATGTCTCTCATGCGATCAATCAATCCTTCTTGAAAGTTTTGTTTGTCAACTATGAGCTCCTCCAGTGTTTTGCACATTACGATTGAGGCAAATCTATTTCCGAATTCACCCCTATTGTCATAGTACAATAGCGTCAGTCTGCGTAGGGGTAATCTAAATATCTCATCAAAAATCCTATGATCCAAATATTCACAGCAGAGAAAGTTTAACTCCTGAAGATTTTCCCAACGCCAAATATTCCGGCCAGTGGTGGCGCTCAGCAGAGTCAGACTGGTGATGTTGGGAAACAGGCGATGTAGAAATATATTCTGCTGATCCGCTTCTTCCCTGTCTGTGTAATGCAATTCACACTCCAGGGTTGTTAGACTGGTAAAATCGTATTCATTCATCCATGGCGATAGTGTTTTCAAATTTATCCTGCTTAGAACCAACTTCTTCAGCGTTAGGCTGACACTCCGCGCGAATGTGTGCAACAAGTGGGGATTTTCCCTAAAAATCTCCTCAACATCCTTATCGAATTCTGCCTCCTTAATTCGTTTTAAGGCGTGTGCTACGTTCTCCAGCATAGTCTCCGACAACTGGGCCAACCTCAGTAAACCCTTTAGATCTACATATTTTAAAATATGTTGGATGATTTCGTTTGGTAGTACGTCAAACATTTTCACCAAATTAAAGATTTCGTTTTTTAAGCAAACAATAACTATTGCTATTACACACCAGACTGACTAAGCAAGCGGCCAGTCTCCTTTATTTATACTCATTTCTTGGCTTTGAGATACAGTTAATTACAGTAATTAGGTAATTAGGATAGGTAATTAGGATATTGGGTTTTTCCTGACATTAGGAGTAGGTTAAGTTTTTCGCATCGTTATAAGGGTGGATTTTTATTGCTTAGGTATAAACGATCATTACCGAGAAGCTCTAATTACCTGTAAAAGTCTCCCATAGGTAGGTTTAGTGCTGAAAGACTAAATACTAAAAGCATCTTCAGCTATTTGCTTAATGAAATTCAATTAAAATTTCTTTAAATTTTATTAATGGAATTTATATTTAATTTAATAAATTAGAATAAATTTGTATTAATTTAAAGTCCACTCCATACCCTTGTTCAGAGGATATACTGTCTTCTGACATACTCGTTTGCATTTTAATTTCAGTTTATTTAAGCATTTATAAGTCCAACACGTTTTATGCATTAAAAATGAATTCTCTCTGTCCACACAAACAATTAAAATTGAATAAATTGTGTGTGCGGTTGAGCATTGTTTAATTTGATGAATGTGCAAAAAATTAACACGCGTATGATTATTATTACAATGCAAGGAATTACGGAATAATGGAAACAGGTGTATATGCGTTAAAGTTTTTATAATTATAAAAGTAATGTTGAAAAAGCGACGAAATTAAAGTGAATTTAATTAAATGCAAGGCTTAATATAAATAATAAATGAGTTTTGGCTTAAATAAGGACTAGGCTTAGCTGTAGTGCCCGTATGACATTTTCAAAGGATATACTAAATTTGCAGAAATGTCAGGTATTTTATTAGTATTTTTTTAGAACCCCTTATAAAATGTACATTTACTCTGAATACTTATCATCTATTGAGCACTTGAACAGTTAAACAGATGTAAATTAGGATAAAATGCTTGCACTTAAACTGAAAGCGTTTATTAATGAATTTACAATGCACTTTCTCAAATAACTTAAACTTAATAACTTAAACAATCTGGTCCTTAAACTTTCTTCTTCTAAGAATATGTTTCGATCAAGCTTAGATAAAAGTGAGGAGGGAGTACACTGCCCTAAAGTTCAAGCATCAGCATAGATAATGTATATAAAATATATATGTATATGTAAAACAAATAAAACAGCACGGTTCAAGGACACTAAGACTGTCCTAGGTAATTAGAGCTTCTCGGTAATGATCGTTTATACCTAAGCAATAAAAACCCGCCCTTATAACGATGCGAAAAACTTAACCTAATCCTAATGTCAGGAAAAACCCAATATCCTAGGTAATTAACTGTAATTAACTGCATCTCAAAGCCTAGAAGCGAGTATAAATAAAGGAGACTGGCCGCTTGCTTAGTCAGTCTGGTGTGTAATAGCAATAGTTATTGTTTGCTTAAAAAACGAAATCTTTAATTTGGTGAAAATGTTTGACGTACTACCAAACGAAATCATCCAACAGATTTTGAAATATGTGGATCTAAAGGATTTACTGATATTGGCCCAGATATCGGAGACTATGCTGCAGAATGTAGCACACACCTTAAAACGACTTAAGGTGGCCGAATTCGATAAGGATGTTGAGAAGATTTTTAGGGAAAATCCCCACTTGTTGCACACATTCGCGCGGAGTGTCAGTCCAAAGCTGGAGAAGTTGGTTCTCAGCAGGATAAATTTAAAAATACTATCGCCTTGGATGTTTGAATACGGTTTTACCAGTCTAACAACCCTGGAGTGTGAATTGCATTACACAGACAGGGAAGAAGCGGATCAGCAGAATATATTTCTACATCGCCTGTTTCCCAACATCACCAGTCTGACTCTGCTGAGCGCCACCACTGGCCGGAATATTTGGCGTTGGGAAAATCTTCAGGAGTTAAACTTTCTCTGCTGTGAATATTTGGATCATAGGATTTTTGATGAGATATTCAGAACATTACCCCTACGCAGACTGACGCTATTGTACTATGACAATAGGGGTGAATTCGGAAATAGATTTGCCTCAATCGTAATGTGCAAAACACTGGAGGAGCTCATAGTTGACAAACAAAACTTCCAAGAAGGATTGATTGATCGAATGAGAGACATGCCTAACTTCCGACGTTTGGTCTTTTACGCCCCCAAGTCCCGTGTGGCGATATGGCAAAAGACACATCGCACTGATCGGCTCCATGTAGACCCTGGGGAGTTGAGCGATTCCTCGTGGCTCAGCTTATCCGAGACTCAGGCAAAGGACATGTTCCCGCATCTGCGTCGAGAGGTGAATCGAAGAAGAAATACTTATCAATTTCTTTAATTATTGTAGGACGAGAGAGGTTGATCGTCGTAACCAACCTTTACAATGTAAACCTTGTTTATTTGATCAAACCCTTGGCCTTTAATCAAATATATAAAATAATAAATAAAAAACAAATACACATGTAATTAGTTTTTGAAATAGTTAAGGAAAAAATCTAGAACGATAAGTACAAACCATCACCTTAAAAAATAAAATTTAAATTAATTTTTTTTTTTTAATTTAATTTTAAATAACAATTGAGTATTATGTAGGTCACCTGCTTGAAGAAAATTTGTTGCGTGCATTTATTTGTATTTTGTAATTGCTGTTTTACAAATTTCCAAGTGATTCGCACATACTGTTTTCATTAGAAGCCGGCAAATACGAGTGCATACAAAAGCAAATTGTTTTCATTCACGTTGTAATGTAATTAAAAACACAACAACAATTACAACAAACGGGCCACGCTTTATGTGGTGCGTGTACTTTTAGCGTAGAGTGTGTCCTGTTTTTAGTTTGTGTTTGTTTTGCTAATTGAAAAATTAAATTGCTGCAACAATTGAATTAGCTGAAATTGATGAGAACAATATAAGTAAATATTTGTTAGCTAGGAAACTATGGAAACTATGAATAATACCCGTATATTACCTGGTATAAAATTTCATTGTTTTGTTCAACGTATCGCAAATATTTTAAATAATTCAATTGTTTTAATTTGGTAAATATTTTGTTGACCAGTTATATTGACTAACTAAAACTACGTTCGTATTTTAAGGAATTAAGGAAAAATGGAAACAGGTGCTGTTGTATATGCGTTAAAGTTTTTATAATTATAAAAGTAATGTTGAAAAAGTGACGAAATTAAAATGAATTTAATTAAATGCAAGGCTTAATATAAATAATAAATGAGTTTTGGCTTAAATAAGGACTAGGCTTAGCTGTAGGGCCCATAAAACATTTTAAAAGGATATATTAAATTTGCTGAAATGTCAGGTATTTTATTAGCTTTGTTGGGAAACGTTCCCATGGAGTACCCCTTACTCTGTACATTTACTCTGAATACATATGAATGTTGAGCTAAATTTAATACGTCATCTATTGAGCACTTGAACAGTTGAACAGATGTAAATTAGGATAAAATGCTTGCACTTAAACTGAAAGCGTTTATTAATGAATTTACAATGAACTTTCTCAAATAACTTAAACTTAATAACTTAAACAATCTGGTCCTTAAACTTTCTTCTTCTAAGAATATGTTTCGATCAAGCTTAGATAAAAGTGAGGAGGGAGTACACTGCCCTAAAGTTCAAGCATCAGCATAGATAATGTATATAAAATATATATGTATATGTAAAACAAATAAAACAGCACGGTTCAAGGACACTAAGACTGTCCTAGGTAATTAGAGCTTCTCGGTAATGATCGTTTATACCTAAGCAATAAAAACCCGCCCTTATAACGATGCGAAAAACTTAACCTAATCCTAATGTCAGGAAAAACCCAATATCCTAGGTAATTAACTGTAATTAACTGCATCTCAAAGCCTAGAAGTGAGTATAAATAAAGGAGACTGGTCGCTTGGCTAGTCAGTCACTAGCAAACAGCTGAAACTCTCGACACAAGCTGCAATTTGTGGAAAATAGTTTATATATTGGATAGAACTTAAAAATGACTACGGCTGCTCGTCCTACCTTTGATCCAGCCCGTGGTGGCTCTGGTCGTGGGGAAAAAGATTTGAGCGCGCTCAGCAAACAGTACTCAAGTCGAGATTTGCCTGGGCACACCAAGCTGAAATACAGAGAATCTGGTCAAGGAACCAGCGAGGAAATTCGCAACCGCGACTTCCGCAAGGAATTGGAAGAACGCGAGCGTGACGCGCGCTCTGGTGGCAGCTCTGGCAAGGCACTGCCCTCTATCGTACGCAAGGCAATTGAGGTTAACAATGCTAGCAACAGTAACAACAGTAAGCGAGCTAAGTTGGATAGCCAATCTCAGCAACAACTTCAACAACAACAGCAGCAGCAAGCCGCCAATCTTGATGCAGATGAACCCCTAGATAACGATAGCTCTGATTCTGACTGTGATTCAGACGATGACGATGCTGCTCTGTTGGCCGAATTGCAGAAGATTAAACAGGAGCGCTTGCAAGAGACGGCCCGTCGCGAAGCTGAGAAGAAACAAGAAGACGAACGCATTCGCATGGAGAACATCTTGTCGGGAAATCCATTAATTAACTACGAACCTGGTACAGCGGCTTCTGCAGCTGATCGCGCTTCGGGAGCTGGTGGCGATTTAAAAATCAAACGACGCTGGGATGATGATGTGGTCTTCAAGAATTGTGCTCGATCGGCTGGAGAACGTAGCACACGCCTTAAAACGGCTGAAAATGGCAGAAATTGATAAGGAAATCGAGGAGATTTTTAGGGAAAATCCCCACTTGATGCACACTTTCGCTCGGAGTGTCAGTCCAAAGCTGGAGAAGTTGATCCTCAAGAAGATCAATTTGAAAGTACTATCGCCATGGGTGATCGAATACAAATTCAACAATTTAACAACCCTGGACTGTGAATTGCATTACACAGACAGGGAAGAAGCGGATGAGCAGAATATTTTTCTACATCGCCTGTTACCAAACATCACCAGTCTGACTCTGGTGAGCTCCACCACTGGCCGGAATATTTGGCGTTGGGACAAGCTTCAGGAGTTGTCCTTATTCTACTGTAAATGTCTGGATCATAGGGTTTTTCATGCGATATTTAGAGCATTACCCCTACGCAAACTGACGCTACTGTACTTTGATAGTCAATTCGTACATAAATTTGAGTCAATCGTAACATGCAAAACACTGGAGGAGCTCATAATTGACAAAAGTAACCTGACAGGAGTTTTGATTATTGATCGAATGATGAACATGCCTAACTTCCGACGTTTGGTCTTTTACGCCCCCAGGAGCAGTGTGTCGATATGGGAACAGGGCCATCGCACTGATCGGCCCAATGAACATTCTAGGCGCTTACACAATTGCTCGTGGTACAGCATATCCGAGACTCACGCAAATGTCATGTTTCCGCATCTGCGTCGACCATTGGACAAAGACGAAGTGGTAATCAATGTTTTTGATGTTTGTGTAAAGACAAAAAAAATTTAAAAATAAAAATAAATAAAAAACAAATACACATGTCCGATTATCGACAGCAGACGCAATTGTGAAATAAAGTTCAAAGAAAAGTAATCAGTAACTATAAACGCTGAAGACTATTTTATTTACACCTGACACCCCCGTCCACAATATAAAATAAATATATTGAAGATTAGCTAATTGCAACATAAGCATATTTATGCATGATAAGTCGTCTTGGCCTAATACAGCTTCACGTTAAGTGTATTCTGCTGTCTAGACCTAATCAATAAAGGTACTACAATAACCTGCAATTAGTAACGATAGGAAAAACCCAAACTACACCCAACGACGGGAAACCCGAATATCCCACGTAACTGACTGATATGAGAGCCTCGATTGCTCTCATTTTTATGTTCTCTGAACATCTAAAGAAGTTTGATTAGTCAGTTAACAATTAAATAAATCTCTTTAATTTTCAGCAACCTCAAGAGTCTATATCCACTTTGAACTGTGTCACGTCTTGTTATTTGTTCAGCCTTGTTTGACTTGGAAAAAACTAAGAAAATTGAGATTTAATTCCACTGGGCTTCTTTGTTAAGATTCATCTACTTTCTCCTTCCTTGAGACAATCTCTCATTCTGTCATTAGCACAACATTCATCAAGTGCCCAACTAAGTAAAAAGCGAAACTTGTTAGCTACAAAATAATGTAACATATTTTTTCTGCTTTTTTAGACCCTGTACTTTAAAAAAGTACAAAAGGGTCTATTAAGTTTGTGCAAATGACATTTGTGTGTAACAGGCAGAAGGAGGCGTGGCAGACCCCATAAAGTATATATATTCTTGATCAGGACGACGAGCTGAGTCGATCTAGCCATGTCCGTCTGTCCGTCTGTCTGTCTGTCTGTCTGTCCGTCTGTCTGTCTGTCTGTCTGTCCGTCCGTCTGTATGAACACCGAGATCTCGGAAACTATAAGAGCTAGAGACGTAATTAGACCCTGTACTTTAAAAAAGTACAAAGGGTCTATTAGGTTTGTGCAAATGACATTTGTGTGTAACAGGCAGAAGGAGGCGTGGCAGACCCCATAAAGTATATATATTCTTGATCAGGACGACGAGCTGAGTCGATATAGCCCTGTCTGTCTGTCCGTCTGTCCGTCTGTCCGTCTGTCTGTCTGTATGAACACCTAGATCTCGCAAACTATAAGAGCTAGAGACTTAATTCTTTTTTTGTTAGGTTCGTGTATTACATAGGCAGGTCAAGTTTATTTCAAATGTTTGAAAAGTCATCCCCCTCCCCCTCAAATTCGCAAAAATATTCCCAGCATGTACAGTTTTAGAGTCACTGTTTTTGCATGAATAAAGCTTTAGATGCTTTGCATGTTTGGTGCGAGTTGCAGCCCAATCGGATAATAAACACCAGAGATATTTGACAAACAATTTTCTGTACTTAGCATGTGGGAGGGGGAGGGGGAAGCCACAGTGTACGCGGCCACTAGGGCGTATGCGTGATTTTTGATTGTGAGTATGAATGTCTGTATGAGTATTGGTTATTGTTTGTATTTGAGCGAATAATTGTATGTATATGTGTTTGTGTGTATGTGTGTATGTATAAGTGCATGTATATGTGTATGTGAGTATGTTCATATATGCTGCTGCTGTTACCGACGCCCAGGGCAAACCAAAGTACAGGGTCTCCTACTGTCGGTTGCGTCCGACTGTAGCTTTGCGTCCGACTGTAGCTTTGCGTCCGACTGTAGCTTTCCCTACTTTTTTTATTTTGTTTGGTTCGTGTATTACATAGGCAGGCCAAGTTTATATTTTTAATTTGATATCTCATCCCCCTCCCCCTCAAATTTGCAAAAATGTCCTTAGTATATACAGTTTTAGAGTCACTGGATTCATTTTTTGCAGGATTAAAGCTTTAGATGCTTTGCATGTTTGATGCGAGTTGCAGTCCAATCGGTTAATAAACACCAGAGATATTGGTCAAACAATTTTCAGTACGGCCACTAAGGCGTATACGTGATTTTTGATTGTGAGTATGAATTTCTGTATGAGTATTGGTTATTGTTTGTATTTGCGTGTATATTTGTATGTATTAGTGTATGTGTGTATGTATACCCACATTTGTTTATATGTATGTGTATGTGATTATATACATATATGCAGATGCTATTATCGACGCCCAGGGTAAATCAAAGTACAGGGTCTTCTACTGTCGGTTGAATCCGACTGTAGCTTTCCGAGTTTTTTTCTATGTATATTCAGTAGATGCTTTCCTCCTTAAACTATGCCATTAGTACTGCGCCAAATGGCCAAAGGCAGTTTTGTTTTCGCTTTCGTTTTCCTGCCACTATTCTTATTTTCTTTTTCTTTTTACTGTAAAAATGGCAACGTTACATTTGCTTCCATTTGGGGGGAGCAGAGCCCCCGCGCGGCAGTGCTGCCAGAATCTCCAGAGCAAAAATAGCTAGATTTGGGGGTAAAAATTGCTAAAAAATTGCTAAATCATTAAAATGTTCGTTTTTAACAAATAGTTGTATGTAATTAGGAAGAAACTGTAAATTAAAAAGGAACATGATTTCATATCGTAAGCAATTACATAAACACTCAATTAAAGAATACTTAAAATGTTATCTTCAGATTTTTTGCGGTGGCGTGGTGGTTGATGTCAAAGAGCTTTGCCCCTATTCTGCATTTACAATACACACAATACGCTCTTTCTGGATCAGTGCTATCCTTGCGAATCCATTGCTTAAACTCTTCATCTTGGAGCCAGGCGTCCCAAACATTTGTTTGTACATTTTTGGCATTTTAATCCGATCACAAGGAACACCATTAAAAGAGTTACCTAATTCACTAATAATTTCAAGTTGTTCATATAATCGAACCACTGACTCAGTGACTCAGTGTCACTGAGTTAAAAACAAGTTCCGATATCTTTGCGAACTATTATTAATCGAAATTTTTTAAATCTATTGCAAAAATAAGTAAATAAAAGCAAAAATGTTTCGACAAAATTGAAAATTCCTAGTTTTTTAACAAAGTTGCTAAAATTGCTAAAGAAAAAAGTAGGGAAAGCTACAGTCGGACGCAAAGCTACAGTCGGACGCAACCGACAGTAGGAGACCCTGTACTTTGGTTTGCCCTGGACGTCGATAACAGCAGCAGTATATATGAACATACTCACAAACACAAACACATGCACTTATACATACACACATACACTTATAAATACAAATATACGCGCAAATACAAACAATACCCAAAACTCATACAGGCATTCATACTCACAATCAAAAATCACGCATACGCCCTAGTGGCCGCGTACTCTGTGGCTTCTTCCTCCCCCACCCAAATGCTCAGTACAGAAAATTGATTGTCCAATATTGTCTGGTGTTTATTATCCGATTGGGCTGCAAATCGCACCAAATATTCAGAGCACCTAAAGCTTTATTCATGCAAAAAAGGAAAACAGTGACTCTAAAACTGTACATGCTGGGAATATTTTTGCGAATTTAAGGGGGAGGGGGATGACTTTTCAAACATTTGAAATAAACTTGACCTGCCTATGTAATACACGAACCTAACAAAAAAAGAATTAAGTCTCTAGCTCTTATAGTTTCCGAGATCTAGGTGTTCATACAGACAGACAGACAGACGGACAGACAGACGGACAGACAGACGGACAGACGGACAGACAGACAGGGCTATATCGACTCAGCTCGTCGTCCTGATCAAGAATATATATACTTTATGGGGTCTGCCACGCCTCCTTCTGCCTGTTACACACAAATGTCATTTGCACAAACTTAATAGACCCTTTTGTACTTTTTTAAAGTACAGGGTCTAAAAACAAAAAATTGCTATATTTGTGGCTAATAGCATTTTCAAAAAAAAAGTTGCAAATAATTTTAAAAGTTGCCAGATCTAGCAACTAAATTGCTAAAATGGCAGCACTGCCGCGCGGTGTCAGCCGACCACCCTCGTCCAGAGCCTCCTCTTCCATCCGCTCTTCTATCTCTGTTGCGGTGAGATCCCGCGTGTTCTTGAAATTTAAGTTTTTTAAGTTTTGGTTTGACATAAAGTGGGGGAGTGTGGGGGAAGGAATGTCCGCCGTGCCATAGCCCCCAGTAGCACGGTAAGTCCTTTATACTCACTGATGCGGACAGGTATCAGTGAGGCTCCGTATAGATACAATCGGTTACCGCTGATTGCAAACCAAGCCAATGGGCACGGAAACGCTTAACACCCTGGCTTAGGGGAGTGACAACCATGCCCTCCTACACTAGACTATGCCGTATCATTAAGGGATACTAACACAGGTTTGTCGGAGGACGGCTTAGCCGAGTCCTTCCTGTGCGTACAGAAGACTAGAGACACGTTGCCTAGCCGACACCCTCGGAGAGGGTTCAGTTGTGGATTTTGTCACTATAAGCAGCCAAGAGCGATAATCCCGCTGGTGCTGCAGGCTTGGGTTTGGTGGTGGCTGGCACTGCAGCATTTGTGGGTGGTGCCTGTGCAGTAGCTGTAGTAGCAGAAGCTTGTGAAGCAACCTGTGTCTTGGGTTTCACTAGCACCAGTGGCGTCTTGCGCTTGACAAGCGAGTGTGCAGCAGTTGAAACTGACTTGCTGGACGCAGGGGCAATGCTGGGCTTGGCTATTTTCGGTGCTGGCGGCGCTGGCATTTCCTCTGCTTTCAGCTCCTCAATGATTTCCTCGCTTACAATGCGTTTGCCGTCTGTTTTGTTTTTAAAGTTAACAGATTTGATAAAGGCCTCATCCTCGCGTTCCTCTCGCTCCTCACGCTCACGTTCTGTTTCCGCGGGATTGTACTGTTCCAACATGGTCGAATAGTCGACAGTGTGTTGTCGCCTGTTTAGATCACGCAGCTCCTCGAGACTCTCAATCATCTCGATTTCATTGCGTGATTGTTGTGTGCGATTTTCCAGCAATTTCATTGGATTATTTGCTTCCTCCTCGCGTGCCTCTTGCTCCTCACGACGCGCCTGTTCCTCTGCCAGTTTAAGTGCCATAAAGTTACGTGTAGCACCCGCTTCAATCTCATAGTCTGTGTTCTGCGGGTCCGTTTTAAAGGAGATCTCCTGCAGACAACGTGTGCACTTCATGTAAAATCGATAAATGCGTATGCCCAAATAGGTTTCATTCTCCACATCCTCCTTGCGTGCATTAAATTTCTTGCCTTTGTAGATATACTCTCCGCAAGTTTTACATCTCATATTAAACGGAGCCATCAATCGGACTGTGTATTGCCGATTTTTGGCCAATTTCATGCGCGGTATCTTCGATGGATCGAAGTCCGGCGGATAGTATTTATTTAAGACTTTGCGCTCAGACATTTTGTAATTTCGCCAACACTAACGTTAACGTCCTTCTCCGTTCACTTTCGATTGAAATCTGTCAGAGATTGCAAAATGTCGCGTATTTATACACGACGAGGCTGAGTAATCTCTGCTCAATCTCAGGTATAAAACATACTGTCAACAAGGGCAGTGAAATATTAGTGTAACACCCGGCAGCTGGGATTTTCCTAACGAGTTTATTACCTACTTGACCTTGACATGAGTAGGTTATAAACTGATTACTTGTTGAGCTGTGGAAAAATTGTGCTTTTCCTGCGAAGTTAGACGAAGAGTGCGGTACTGTTCTTTTATTGCCCTAAATAGGGCTAACTTTTGCATTAAGGGTTTAAGGAAATTTAAACAAGGGACCGATTCGTGTGAAACGATCAAGCCGAAAAGAGTGTTCCTGATTAGGCACAGAGATTTCGGTTTATTTTTCTTCTCCATAATTCTGTTAACAGGAAAAGCTACTGCTTTCTTAATATTTTACGGACCAATTTATATTTATTTAGCTTCTGAGTATAATTAAGTGATTGGTGCGATAAAGGGAGAGAAATATTAATATAATATGATAAGCCATTAGCGACACATCCATAATCGGTTAATTCGTTAATCAGTGTTTATTGTCAGCATCTGGAATTTTCCGAATGTGTTTATTATCCAAATGCCGACCCTTTAGATCATAAATTGGTTATAAACCGATTACAACTTGGCCTTAGAAAAATGTAAGGGATATACGCAGGTATGATTCGAGTTTGCTGCCAGTTTCTTTCTATATTTATACTCTATATAACTATATATATCGAACACAATCGACGATACCTATATTTTATTTTAATAAAAAATCCATAAAACTCTGCTAATCCTGTAAATTCACATATATGTTCACTCAGAAACTTAATTTTTTTTAGACCCTGTACTTTAAAAAAGTACAAAAGGGTCTATTAAGTTTGTGCAAATGGCATTTGTGTGTAACAGGCAGAAGGAGGCGAGGCAGACAATTACAGCATGTACAGTTTTAGAGTCATTGAATTACTTTTTTGCATGAATAAAGCTTTAGATGCTTTGAATTTTTGGTGCGATTTGCAGCCCAATCGGATAATAAACAGATATTGGACAATCAATTTTCTGTAGTTGGAATGTGGCTGGGGGAGGGGGAAGCCACAGTGTACGCGGTCACTAGAGCGTATGCGTGATTTTTTATTGTGAGTATGATTGGCTGTATGAGTATTGGATATTGTTTGTATTTGAGCAAATAATTGTATGTATAAGTGTTTGTGTGTACTTTATGTGTGTATGTATAAGTGCATGTGTATGTGTATGTGAGTATGTTCATATATGCTGCTGCTATTATCGACTTCCAATGCAATTCGAAGTACAGGGTCTCCTACTGTCGGTTGAATCCGACTGTAGCTTTCCGAGTTTCCTTTCCGCAGAAATGCGCATATAGAATTTGTTAACTTATACATAATGATTTTATTACAAGGATAATTTGCACTTGGCAGCTGGGGAATTTTGCCCGAATTGCCAGTAGATTCAACTACCTCTTGCCAGAGCGCAGTGTGTATATAATGCATCTAATTACCTGCCTTTTATGATAGGGATTTACGGAAGCTAAGTATAAAAATTCGATACGTCATCCTCAGTCAGTCAGTTGTACTTCAACGACCTTATCGTGTTCATCAACGTCATAGTCTGCGCAAGTAAAGTGCAATTCTATATTTTATACTATAAATATGCTAAAATTAAATATTGCCATTGTTGTACTGGGATGCCTTTTCGCATTATCAGGAGCTCAATTCTATTTTCCCAATGAGGCCAATCCAATACCGAACTATGGACGCTGCATTACGCCCAATAGGGAGCGTGCACTCTGCATACATCTGGAGGATTGCAAATATTTATTTGGAATACTAAAGACATCATCTCTTAAGGACACAGATAAGCTCTTTTTGAGTCGCAGTCAATGTGGCTACTTCAATCGCAAGGTATTGATTTGCTGCCCAGATCGCTATAGGGACATCACACCGGTGACAACCGCACTTTCGCACATAAACAATGCCAGTGCGGGTTTATTGCCTCTACCCGGACAATGTGGAAATTTATTGTCGGATCGCATTTACGGCGGTGTTAAGACCAAAATCGACGAGTTTCCTTGGATGGCGTTGATCGAGTATACCAAAGGTAGTGGATCTAAAGGACACCATTGCGGTGGTTCACTCATCAGCGCACGTTATGTAATCACTGCATCTCATTGTGTGCATGGCCGATCACTGCCCGCTGACTGGAGTCTGAACTGGTGTCCGTTTGGGTGAGTGGGAGACGCCAACAGATCCCGATTGCGAAAAAGATGTGCGTGGCATGAAGGACTGTGCCCCACCACATTTGGATGTACCTGTGGAACGTACCATACCGCATCCAATGTATGATCCTGGTATCGCAACGAAGTGAACGACATTGCTCTATTGCGTTTGAGCCGGAAGATAGATTTACTGATTTCGTGAGTCCTATTTGCTTGCCTTTGGCACAAATCTGCGTTCAGCCACATTTGCCGGCATCTCAATGGATGTGGCTGGCTGGGGCAAGACGGAGGATTTCTCGGCCAGTAATCTGAAACTAAAGCAGCCGTGTGGTATTAGCCTTAAACGAATGCCATCTGTTTATACAACCGCCAGAGCATCACGGAAAATACACAAATGTGTGCTGGCGGTATGGAGGGTATCGACTTTCGTCCGTGGTGACTCTGGAGGGCCACTTATCGGCGTGTACACAAACAAAGAAAACACCTACTACTTTCTTGCCGGTGTTATTTATTTACATTCACACCATAACGGGGCTGGCCAGGCGATAAGCGCCCGTGTGGGGTCCTACGTTGATTGGATACAGGTACTAATGGAACCTTAAGAACAGCATGTCGAGAAATTTGAAAGTTATTCCATATTTCTAAGAAATTCGTTTTTTTGTATATAATACATAAATAAAACGTATTTTTAATATTTAATATTTAATTGTATAAATCTATATAAGAAAATCTTATTTTTCCCAAAGAAATTAAAGCTCTTCTATTTTAATATTTATGCTTTTCATTCGATAGGCGCTATAATAGATTTGTACCTTTTTTCGCGCCACATTTTGACAACAATGCGCCGGACCTGCCACCTTTTATTATAACAAAGAAGAAAGAAAAATATCTCGTGCGACACCTGCAACTGACAAAAGCATATATATTTTTTATGACAGGATTACCAAGTGAAAAGTTGATATCAAGAGTCAATGATATCACACGCACGGGCCACGGGCCCTGTTTTGTCCATAATTCAATAAAAATCAACAAGCGGCAAATTTGAACACGGACATATTTGTCGTTCATCAATTTGTTTAGCACTATTAATAATATCTTCGGACATTCGGAAAAAAGAGATGATTTGCTTAGCAGACGTCGCCGA